>PVKN010012347.1:0-20849 GCA_004027915.1 Capromys pilorides
CCCTGTCTGGTGCCTTGCAAGGCGTGTTAGGTTCAGGCCAGTGGAGCTACACCTCTGCTTTGCTTTTCCTTTTCCTTAGACCACCATGCGGGACCTCTCCCAGATGCTGAAGAAAATGCCTCAGTACCAGAAAGAGCTCAGCAAGGTATGGAAATGCTGGGTGATGTACTTGATGTATGTTGTATTGAATGGTGTGCGTAAACAGTCAAAAGATCTTATAGAGCCCTGCTATTCTAAGTTTTTAGTCCTCTTTAAAATTTTTATTAGAAAAGGCCTAGGATAGACAACTTTTTTCCCATCCCTCTGCTTTCTCCTTTAATCTTCCTCTTTTGTTCTTCCCACTCCCTGCTGTGGATGGAAGGCCCCAGCTCCTCCCGCCCAGGCCTTTCCCTGTGCCTGGATGTCTTCACCACTTGGCTGTAGGTTTCCCCACTGAGTAATTTGAGAGCTGGCCAGGGGATGCCATGTCCTGATCTTACATATCTCATTCCCTGACTTCTGCCTGGTGTGAGACCTGGTTGCTAAATACAGCCCTACCCACTTGAGGAAAAGGAAACTAAGTTTCCTCTCCTCGAAGAAGGTATATCAAAAAGTCTGCTGACCTCTTGTAAAACCAGCACACCCGTGGCCCTCTCTCCTGATGTGGAACATTTGCTCCCTGTGTTTGTATACTCACTTGAACACATTTTCTATCCTGAGGCCAGACACTGGTAGTGCCCAGTGCAGTGCTGAATGTAGTAGATGTTCAACTGATGCTGCGTAGCCAGTGATTAGTTCTTTGATCACCAACCCTCCTGCACTTCTCCTCAGTATTCAACCCACCTGCACCTTGCAGAGGACTGTATGAAGCACTACCAAGGCACCGTGGACAAACTTTGCCGAGTGGAGCAGGTAGGACCTTTTCTTTCCCTTTTTGCAAGAGATGCCCCTTCACGCAGCTGAGTGTTAATGTCTGACCTTGAACATCCTGCAGAATCCTAGGAAGCAGACATGGGAGAGCCTGTGATCTCATGTTGTCTCAGCCTGGAGCTGGTCTGATTCTGCTCTCAGTGGTAGGGACTAGACTGATGTGGAGTGCTGTGCCCTTTGGATTTTGCATGCCTGGCTCTTTTCTAAAGGCTCTGTTTTCCCTGGAATGGCTGAAGAGAAACATAGAGAGTTCTCAGTCACACATCAACAGGCTAAATTTTTTGTTCTTGGTGTGGTCCCCTCCTGCGTTGGCAGGCCAGCTTTGGAGGCACTGACGCTGAGAGGAGGCAGGGCAGCAGTAGGTCAAGAATCTTCTCAGGCCTCATTGAGCACGTTCATCCTGGAAGCCGAGAAGCTGGGATTGGAGTTCTGGACCTGTCATATATATATTCCTTCTGTGTTTTTCTCACCTACAAAAAGGAATGCACAGAACTGACACATCTTTTATGGATATTGTAGGGTGGGCCCTCCTTTCCTGAAGCGTGACATTGCTGAACTACGTGTCAACTTTTTCGTGGTGCTGGAAATGGAGTCCAGCACTCTGCACATGCTGAGCACATGCTCTGCCACTGAGCTGCCTCCAGCCTCTGTGCGTTGCCCATAAGGAAGAGAGATTGTGGAGCCTCAGCTGAAAGTCTCTTTTCACAACAAAGGCCAAATAAATTCTCACTGTAAAGTTTAAGATTAAATCCTCTGGGTTGGTGAGATAGCACAGTCTAGTTCTGCGAGAGCCATCCATGGTGTGCTGTTTTATAAGGGGCAAAAATCCGCCTGTTTCTCAGGTGAGCTTGCAAGCACGTGCCCTTTCCAAAGGAGCTTGACAACCAAGAAAGTGAGTAGTTCTTGGGTCAGTAAAGACAGTTTGATATTAACCTTTGGAAGCTTAAAACTTCTCAAAAGTATTGTTGAACTCACTGCATTTAACCAGGCTTGTAGAGAGGCCAAGAGTCAAGTCCTGCAGAGTCAAAGGTGAGAGAACCTGGGAGAGGCAGGGCCATCATGCATTCCTCAGACCCTGCCTGGAAAGCAGGGTCTCTCAAGATCATTGTTTAGGGCTGGGGAGATAGCTCAGTAGAATAAGCGCTTGCCAGGCAAGTGCAAGGGCCTGAGTTCAGTCCCTGGTTCCGCAAAAAAAAAAAAAAAAAAAAAAAAAAAAAAAAAAAAAAAAAAAAAAAGATAATCATTTGTAGACTCCTGGGGTCTTGAGAGAAAAAAGGAAAACCTCTAGACAGTCTCACAAAAGCCATCAAGGAAGTTAGGGAGGGGCATGTCCTCTGGGAACTCAGCCAGGTGGCCCTTGGCCTGTGGAGAGTGACATACTGCCCCCAGAATCCCAGGTACACAGTGGGGCAGGGCACTATGCTCCCTCCAGTTCCTTTCATGCCCAGTTCTTTTGTCAGCCCTTCTCTCCACCTTCATCTTCCAGGGTTCAAATTTTTAGGCTTTTAGCCCCCCCTCCCCCATCCTTGAAAAGTGGTAGAAGATTAAAAATAGTGGTTGAAACCCTAGAGTCATCAAAACTCAACAGCCTTGTCCTTCTCTGCCAGGGGAAGTGAAATGGGAAGAATCCCACCATGCCAACAACACCCCCTTGAGCTGCCATAGCTCTCCTGGGCTGCTTGCAGCCTAGCAACTGGCACAGGCTCCTCAGGTGCACTCACCCAGGGGTGACTTACCTCACAGGAGGTGGCAGGCCCAGGGGTTTCTTCTCATTTGGGGAAGACACCTAGAAGCGGCCCTGTACCCTAACCAAAGCTGAGCTGATAAAATTAATGCTGACACTGCATGCTGTGGGAGGAGAAGCCCCGTTAATGACTTGACCTCACCAGGCTGCAGAGCCCAGGCATGGTGTCATGAACCTCCAAGGGGCTGCCATCTGTGCAGGTCATCACCAGAAGTAGAGATAAAAGTGTGTTTTTTGCAGGACCTGGCAATGGGTACAGATGCAGAAGGGGAGAAGATCAAGGATCCCATGAGAGCCATTGTCCCCATCCTACTGGATGCAAATGTCAGCACTTACGACAAAATCCGCATAATTCTTCTCTACATCTTTTTGAAGAATGGTAAGAAGGGCAAGGTATACAGAGGGGATAGACTGAGAGAAAATAGCAGAAGCTTGTTTTGAAAGAAACAGAAAGGGGAGGGAGAGTAGCTCCTAAGGGCTCTTCTTCTTTGGGAGATGTAATGTACTCAGACCAGTTGCAACCAGTAGCTGAGTAGCCCCCTGTAATTCTCAGGAATGAGTGTGGATGATGAAGAGGTGGGCCAGGCTAGAAGGCAGAGCTGTGTGGCTTTGTGACAGTTTGCTAGAACTTTTCCTGACAGGTGTTTTTAACTTGCATCAAATTTGTGATATCTAGGGTCTGGGGAGATAGCTAAGTGGCACAAATGCCTGCCTGGCAAGTGCAAGGTCGTGAGTTTGAACCCCGGTCCCGCAAAAAAAAAAAAAAAAATTGTGAAATCTAACTTTTTATCAGAGAACTGACTTTCAACACAGCATGGTTGCCCAGTGTCCACAAAATGAATAAATAAAGAAACAAACAAACACAACAAGCAAACAAATAAATAAATAAAATAAAAAATAAAAAAAAAAGAAAAAAATAAAAAGGCAAGATAGGGCCAGCGGTATGGCTCAGCGGACTAAGCGCTTGCTTAGGTAAGCACAGGGGCCAGAGTTCGGTCCCTGGCACCGCATACTGTATTGGCCCCACCCTCAAGCACACTGAGCCAGCGATAGAGTCTGGGCATGGTGGCAGACGCCTGCAATCCCAGCAGTAGGGAGGCAGAAATCAGGAGGATCACTATGAGTCTGGGCTGCGTAGTGAGACCGTGCACACACACACACACAAAAATATACCTAAAACCTTTAAAAAGGCTAGCTAGATGGAAACACCACTCACCAGGGCAGCTGCTGAAGGTCATCACTCAGGACAGAGTGACTCAAATGGAAGAGAAGCATTGTTTTGCCATTGTCTTATAGTTGAGTTGGGGTGGTACCAGATTTTGCTGCCTTCAGGAGGAGAAGGGAAGTGGGTCATGGTGGGCAGCAGCTGGGTGTGCTGATGGCCATCTTCTGCTCACAGGCATCACTGAGGAGAACCTGAACAAGCTGATCCAGCATGCCCAGATCCCCCCAGAGGACAGTGAGATCATCACCAACATGGCACACCTTGGTGTGCCCATCGTCACAGATGTGAGGGCCCATGATGGTGGGAAGGGTGGGGGCATGTCTTGTGTGCTCCTGTACTAAAAGACAGTGTCTCATGAAACACCTGTGTGCCCAGGAGAGGCAGATAAAAATCAGAGGGATGAAGTTATCCACAGTACTGAGGTCGCAGTCAGGAAGCAGATATGCACCTCCTGGAGTTTCACAGTCACCAAAGCTGATCTGTTATGTCTCTGAACCAAATTCTTAAGACGTCTCCCAGTTTCACCCTTACTGTCTTGAGGCTGGTCTGACTTTACATTTGGAAGCCTCACACTCAGTATCTGTCCTCAGGAAGTGAAGGCCACATTTCAAAACAGGCCGCCTTGCCACTTCTGGACATTAGGCAGAGGGGTTGGGCAAGAACCAAGCCAGGCAGGTCGCCTGGAGCCCCACCTGGTACGCTCTGGGCAGGGTCCTACAGGACCTTTCAGAACATGGTCCAGCTACAGGCAGGCAGCCCATGGAGCAGAACTGACAGAGCTGCAGGTGAGCCAAAATCTTAAAAACCCAGGCTCTGTGCCATGGCCACCAATGGTAAATCTGTCACTGGCGGGATTTGATATTTATGTACCCTAATTCACAAAAAAAGATCAAAATGATATAGAACCAGTTCACTTAGTACGACCTATGCTGTTGAAATAGAAAACTAAATCTTACCCAAAGTAGTATTTTCTCCTATCATAGGCAGGAGACTTTTTTTTTTTTTTTTTTTTCTTGAATTAAACCTAGGGCCTTGCACATGCCAGATAAATGTTCTACTACCGAACTACAAACCCAGCCCTTCTCTGCTGCTGCTGCTGCTCCTCCTCTTTGTCCTCCTCTCTTTTTTCACTTTGAGACATTTTGTTAAGTTTCCAAGGCTGGCCTTGATCTTGCAGTCTCCCTATCTTAGCCTCCAGTGTAGCTGGATATACAAGCAAGCTCAGTGATGACAAAGACGTTTTATTATTTACCTACATTTTTTAATGGAATAAAAATGATAACAGAATTTCAAAACAAAATAGGAAATTAACAGAGGTTGTTATATTTTTTTTTAATTTTTTATTTTATTTATTTATTTGTTTGCTTGTTGTGTTTGTTTGTTTGTTTCTTTATTTATTCATTTTGTGGCTGGCTCAGCCTACCCTGGTGGTGGCGCTGGCACAGCATGTGGTGCCGGGGATCGAACTGCAGTCCCCGCAGTTGCCTGAGCCCTCCTAAGCAGGCGCTTTAGACCACTGAACCATCTCGCCGGCCCCCAGAGGTTGTTATATTGCGTATTGTTAGAAGTTTAGATTATCAGTCAAGTCATGCAAAATTAATCAATTAGGCATTAACTGTTCCTTTAAAAAAAAAAAAAAACTTTTTATATTTGACCTGTACCTGTATTTGTCATCTTTCATGACTTTAAAGAAACAAATTTGCAGGCTGGCAAGATGGCTCAGTGGTCTAAAGCACCTGCTTAGGAAAACTTAGGCAACCACAGGAACCACGGTTCGATCCCCAGCACCACATACTGTGCCAGTCCCACCCCCAGGGCACGCTGAGTTGTCCATAACATAAATAAAATAAAGTTTAAAAAAAATTTGCTCTGGCCCTAAAAGGAGTACATTTTGTGCTTTTCCGGGGAAAACCTTCCCTCTTACTACTCTTTGCCAATGCTGACTTTGAAGGAGTCCTCTAGAGAATTCCCAGGGGCCAACAGAGGCCGTGTAGGCGCCTCCAGGTGAGCCCTGGGCTGAGTCTGACGCCGTTGCCTGTGTGCTTGCCTCCAGTCCACCTTGCGCCGCAGGAGCAAGCCAGAGCGGAAGGAGCGCATCAGCGAGCAGACCTACCAGCTCTCACGGTGGACCCCCATCATCAAGGATATCATGGAGGTCAGTGGCAGGGGGTGGGGACAGGGAGCCAGGTGCTCTCAGAGGCCATGAGAGAGGCCCGTGGTCTCATTTCCGTGAGAGCAAGTGCATGAAAGGCTCATGGAGAGCTAGGATGTAGCCCCCAGGAGCCATACATGTGCTGCTTTTGTCTTGGGAGATGTGGCCGTGTGCATTTGGGGCCCTCAGATGGTGCAGTGTCCACAGGAGCCAGGTCCATGGCAGCATCTCAGAGGTCACATGAACAAGGTACCAGTTGTAGAAAGCTTTTAACAAGATTCTCCGCGCTGAGCACCCCCACCAGAAGGCCAGGCCTCTGTTCTTCTGGAATGTTCTGATCCTTTCCCGAGTTCTGCTTTCCCTACAAAGTATCCATTGGCCACCCCACTTCTCTGACCAGCAGTGCAGTGAGGCCTCCTCCTCCCCCGAAGCAGTGTCAAGTACCCTTACGCGCACCTGTGCTGCCTAGAGAGGGTCGTCGCACGCAGTGGTCCCGTCTTCTTTGCCGCCTGTCATCTGGCATAGAGCCTTCCACATAGCAGGTGCCCCACATCTGTTGGCTGTAGGACGATAAAGATGGTGGCATTACAGTGGCTCTGTGGTGTTCCCGCCATGTCCCAGCCTCTTTCCAGGTGTTGGGAAGCATCTGCATAGTCCTGCACTGCCAGATGTATGGGGTTTACCGCAAGATAACCTACCTCCACACTCGGCATCCGGGGAAGAAAAGGACTTGCCCGAGATTCCTTACTTTGTAGCACCCCAGAGTTCCAGTGACTCAGATATTAAAATAAACATTTTAAATAGATAGGATGTTGGGGCTGGGGAGATAGCTCCGTGGCACAAGTGCCAGCCTGGCAAGTGCAAGCTCATGAGTTCAAACCCCAGTCCCTCAAGATAGATAGACAGACAGATGACAGACAGACCCCAGTCCCGCAAAATAGAGAGCCGGGGGAGGATGTGTCAGTTTCCTATTTTCAGAGCATATAATCCAAAAGAATGAGTGGAGGGAAACATGCAGAGACCAATTTTTTTTTGGAGACCAATTTTATGTCTTTGCTCAGTAGAACGGAGCCAGCCTCTGTGTCTTGTTCCCTCCTTTGTTCTTTGCCCCATGCCCCACCAGACCCCCAAGGACACATGTAAGCATCCCATAGTGGCTCTTGGGAGGAATCTGGATTTCCCGACAGCAGCCTGGCTGGAACCCACCGGCCAGACTAAATCAGTTCTCAAAAGGCTGCAGGAGACTCGGCGGCTGCCGGTTTCCACTAGGCTGGTGGCAAGTGTCAGGAATTCAGTGGGCAGAATACAACGTGTGTAACTTCAGATAGGTTATTTTTATAAGAGAAAATTAAAAGAGACACAGAAAACTTAATTTTTTATACTTACAAAGAGTAGACCTACCGATGCTGGGCAGTGTAACGGCCAGTTGTGAGCACGTGGCCCATGTAAGCAGTAGGCGGGGCCCTTGCAGTGGTGAGAGAGGTCAGGTGGTTCTAAGCCTGCCTCAGTGTTGCTGGTTCCCTTTGCACGTAGATGGCAGGCCTGACCTCTTGTCTGTCTTCTCTGCAGGATACTATTGAGGATAAGCTTGATACCAAGCACTACCCGTATATCTCCACCCGCTCCTCTGCTTCCTTTAGCACCACTGCTGTCAGGTGGGTACACATGGGCGAGCAGGGAGATGGGGTCTGGTTGGTGGCAGCTGCATCGTTGTCTCTTGTGACTCACTGCCCACCACAGCCCGCATGCAGCCGGGTCCCTCCTGCAGCCCACACGAATTTGCCCCCTGGCCTCCTTCACATTCCTCCCTTTGTAGACTCTGCTTCAGCTCCCCCAGCCCCCTTGCCAGGCCCACTTTTGCCTCAGGTCCTTTGCACTGTTTCCCTTTGCCTGAAATGCACCAGAGAGATCTGCACAGCTACCACCTTCCTGCCTCAGGCCTTTAACCAAGTGTTACCTGTGCTACTCCCTGACCATTCTGTTTAAATCCTGGCCCACTGTTCACAGCGGCTCTGTTTGTCATAGCCTCAGGGTGGAAACAGCGTCAACATGAGTAGACAAAGTGCCAGGTCTCCATACACAGCTCCTGAGAAGAGTTGGGGTTGAGCACATGAGCAGGGGACAACAAAGCTAGTGCCTCAAGAGAGTGACTATTGGCGCCAGTGACCGTAGCTGCCAGGGTGACCATCCAAGAAACATGCCCCTTGGTCTCCCTTTCTCTGCTTTTCTATTTTTTCTTTCCTATCCTCTTTCCATCTTCGGTTTTAGCCTTCCTGGGCCTGGGCCAGAAGCCTGTGGTGACATCTGTGCACTGGTGTCCCCTCTGATGGCCACACAGGTGAAACATTCATTGCCACCCTTGGAATAAAAGACAAGATCCCAAGTAGGGCCACAGCCATGCTGGTGAGGCAGCAGAGACAGAGCCATAGGTGCATCCAGGTTGGGAAGCGGCTGGGATGCTGTCCTGAGTCAGAGCACTTCGGTATCCTGACGAGACTTATCTTCCATTTGCTTTTCCTGTCTTCCCAACCTGGACATGACCCCTTTCTCCATGCTGTGAGGGAGGTCCAGAGACTTAGGAGCCCCTACACTGCAGGGTCATTCACTTGTGCTTGAGAGGTGGCCTGGCAGTGGTGCCTGACTTGACTCTGTCCTCTGCCTGTCCCCAGGATACAAGCATGCTGAGCTCCCCTCCACAGCACCGACCAGACCTGCTTGTCTTACCCACCTACTCTCTGAACTTCAGCCTCTTGGCAGCCAGAGGCTGTTTTTCCCTGGGGACCCAATGCTAGGAGATGCAACCTGCCTGAGGCCTTCAGGGGACCAGTGAGGACCCCTGTCCTCACAGTCCAGTCCAGGCCAGCTCAGGACGGTACACGATCTGGAGCAGACCCTTGAGTGAGCACAGTGCCGGGAAAGCCGCTGAATGTGAACCATCCACTGCCAGAGCTGGCTGAGTCTGTCTCTTGCCTGCATGCTTCTAGAAAGTACCAAGGTCACAGCACAGGTGCTCACATAGCTTGGAATTCAGCCAACCTTTTCAAGCATCTGATCTGTTTTGGGTCCAGTTACAGCATAGACAGCCACTGTGGTATGAAGACCCAGATGGTCCAGGTGCAGAAAAACAGGACTCTCCTCTTCTCTCTTCTCAGCGCCCGTTATGGGCATTGGCACAAGAACAAGGCCCCAGGGGAGTACCGCAGTGGCCCCCGCCTCATTATTTTCATCCTTGGAGGCGTGAGCCTGAATGAGATGCGCTGCGCTTATGAAGTGACCCAAGCCAACGGCAAGTGGGAGGTGCTGATAGGTGAGTCCCGTGTGCCTTCCAGAGGAAGGAGCTGCCTCATCGCTCAGACTCCATTCCATGCTTTGGTGTTGCATTCCGTCCTAGATTCTCCATCACCCCAGTGAAACCCAGTCCTAGATACCGAGGTAGCAGAAACTAAGGGGCAAATGATTTCCTTCTACTGTCTGACATTGCTAAAAGGCAGTGCTGTGAGATACAAAGTACCTGATCGAAGACTCAGTCTAAAACCTGTTATCTGTCACTGTGGGGTCAGCAAGTCAACCAAGTGACTTATCCTCTTCAAGAAGCCATTCCTTTTACCCAACAAAACCAGCTTTGTAACACCCACTTGCAACCTTGATCTAGGCCTGAGTTGAGAGCTGCAAAGTTCCCAGCACTGGACCCATGCATTAGTGCTCCCCAGATAGCAGGGAGTCCTTCAGGTCGTCCTCTACCCACCAGCTGGAGCTGGACAGACAGTGTGTGAAGAGATGGTGCCCCGAACCTACCACAGCCTGAGTGCCACACTCTGAAAGGGCTCCCCGGCAAGTTCCCACCTCTTCTAGTCAACAAGAGGCTATGGCTTCTCTGGGAACATTCTTGTGCTGGGGAAAGTGTTACGCAGGACCTTACTGTCCTCTGTAGTTTTATACCTCATTGGGTGGCCAAGTCATAGCATCCACTGAAGTTATCCAAGGGTACAGGCTCCATAGACAGTCACTCGGCCTCTGCTGGGCTTGTGGCCATGAGCACTTCTTAGAGCCGCCATCCAGTGGGAACAGTACACTTCCCTTTCCAGGCCCTCAGGCCTTCCCTAGTTGCCAGCTCTCCCTGTACTTGTTCTCCTTTCTGTGGAATAGGCCCAAATGGTGCAGCTCTGGTTTCTGCTTGCGTATGTGTTGCATGAACATGTTGAATAATACAAGCTCAGACACAGCTTTCTGGACAAAAGCTATCACAGCCAGGCTTTGGCTATAAATCTTATTTTTCCCATTCGGGTTTGCCTTGAGCTACCTTGGTGGGAGGTGGAAACCCAGGGGTAGAAACTTGCCCATGCAGGTTCATGGAGGGGCCTTGCATAGACAGCTGATGTCCAGTGTGTGGTCTCGTTGGCCTGGTGCACACCCGCTGCTTGCTGCTTGTGTGTGTCTGTGTGTCTGTGCGCGTGCGCACGTGTGTGTGCATGCACGCCTGCCTGTGAGTCCTGCTTCCTCATGCCCCATTGGCTGCAGACAACGTAGGCCTAAATTGGCATGTTCCTGTGACCTACCTTTGTTCAAGCAGTCAGCTGGCCTCTGTTCTCCCACAGGTTCTACTCATATTCTTACTCCCACCAAATTTCTCATGGACCTGAGACACCCCGACTTCAGGGAGTCCTCTAGGGTATCTTTTGAGGATCAGGCTCCAACAATGGAGTGAGAGCAAAAGAAAAAAGTAAAAGCAGCTTATTACAGAAAAGAAACTCTTCCACTCTGAAGGGTTTTCTTTGATTATTTCGTCACTCTTTCTTCTTTATTTTTCCCTTTGGTTTCTTACTTTTTTAATTTTCTTTTAATGAGAAAATGCTTGCAGTTCTTAACACCGATTGAAAATGTGTCCAGTGCTGCCTTCATACCCGCCCTGACCCCCTCTGGGCTCCGACCTGCCAGGCACTCATACCTTGGGCTGCGTGCTGCTCAGGCAGGCAGCAGCGATTGGGCCAGGGCAGTAGAGCAGAGCCTTGTGAGCAGAGCTCAGAGAGATAGCTGGAGTTGAGGGTGCCTGCGACATGGTGCCCTTGCCCGCTGCCCAGGGGTGTGCTAAGGCTCCCATGGGGAATGTAAGTGTCCTGGTGGTGGCGTGGTACAGGAACTTGAGAGTGAAGCCGTCTGGATACAGCAGCATCCAGGGGAGATACTCAAGGGTGCCTGGGTGAGGAGGGCGTGGAGGGCAGTGGAGAGCAGGCCCGAGTCGGTGGTAGGCGGATGGAAACCTCCTCCCGGCACAGGCACTTCCCCGAGGGACAGGTGCTAAGGGTGACTGGCCCAAGCCCCCGTGGGCTTAGTGGGCTCCAGTCTTTAGTGAGCAGTGCTTTTGTCCAATGTTGCTTTCCAGAAAGTGGCATGTACTAGTTATCAGCTCTCTAAGAACCAGCTTTAGTTTCATTCTCCTGTGAATCTTGCGGCAGTCCAGTGACCACCCGGTCTCCCTCTGAAGTCGCTAGGTGAGGTCTGGAGCCTTCAGGGAAATCGTTCCTGATGCTCTGTGCGTTATGGAAACATCCCCTGCCCCACCAGCCTTGGAACCCAGAAACTCCTTGGCTATTTGGTAAATGATCCAAAATGTGTTTTTCTCCATCCTCATTCCTTCATCTCCCTCCATCCTTCACAAGTGTTAGCACCTCCTACAATGTGTTTTAAGTGGCTGGCTGATCGGTTACCACGTAAGTCCTCAGTTTTGTTACGTAATCCGTGATGAGGCTTCCTTTGTGCACCGAACCTTGGATATACCACTGAGGAGGAGCCCTGAAATTACCACTTTACCCTGAGCTGAGATGTGGACTAGTGAGCCACAGAGCCTGAGTCACCTATAAGCAGTTGGAAGAAACCTGGGCACAGGGCCAGGAGGACTGGACTTCAGCCCTGTTCCTCCATGAATGTAGTGACACAAGGTACCTCCCTTCTGAAGCAGGATTGGTGCACCGTGAGGCTTCTTGGAGCTCTCACAGTGTAACTCAGTAACGTGCCTCAAGCCCCGCAGAGCCGCGCAGACTGTCTTTCTGAGGAATTGCAGGGGAAGGTTCCAGCAATGGCTGAGTAACATCAGAAGCTTGCTCCTTTCTATAAGGAAAGTCGTCCTGCATCCCAAAGGCTGCGCCCCTAGCTCCTTCTCTCTCCTGGTGCTGGCAGAGGAATGGCACGCTCCAAGACGACCGTGAGCCAGAAGGAAGCTGGCAGTGGCCCTGGGTGTTGGCCCCCATCCTGTCTGGGCTCACCTTCCTCTAGAAAGCAAGGCCAGTGGGTAGGAAATAGAAGCAGTTATCTTTTAAAAATCATTCCCTAGGGCCCAGGGATATAGCTCAGCAGCATAAGCGCCCATCTGGCAAGCACAAAGGTCCTGAGTTCAATCCCTGGTAGGAAAAAAATTTAAAGAAAGTAAAAATCATTCCCTACAAATATCTTATCAGATGTTAGTCAGAGACATGTAGTTTTGAGCACGTTTGGCAGGTAGGTGGGCAGCATCTGCTACAGGATGTGTTGAGGACCCTAGAGAACTTACCAGCTGCAGTGACAACAGACCATTTGCAGGATCCAGAGGAATCACAGACCTGCACCCCAAGGATTCTGCTGGCAGCAGTGCTTGGAGTCCTTGCTTCCGAAGATGCCTCCCCTTTGGAGGAGTTCCCTTGTTTTCTATTTGATCAGCTGGGGCTCTGCACAAATTCTGGTTGTGCCTCTACAGTAGTTGAGTGGCAGTGTTGTGTTTTACAGGGCTCAATGAGGACACTGAAGCACAGAGCCCTGGTGCCAGCGAGCCAGAGAGCAGATTTCAGACTGACTCATGGCTGAGGATTTAGCTTGGTGGTGGAGAACTTGGCCTAGCATGTTGGAGGCCCTGGGTTCAACTCCCAGCATCAAGGGAAAAAAAATATGACAGCCCCAGGTGACCACTGGATAAAACAGTATTGGAGGGCCTGAGTTTTTCCCTTGAATATCAGTTCTGTGGCAGTGTATCTTTAAGGGATGAGTCTTCCTGCCCAGCAGTGATTGTCCCCAGCAGACCTCCTGCACAGGTCACAGTGCCTCGCTTTGTCTTCCCAATGCCTCTCTCTTCCCCTCCCTGAGACAGCACCCCCAGGCGTAGGTCTCAGGTAGTGTGGCCAGGGGAAACGCGCACTTTCCATCAGCCCTCACTCTGCTGACCACCCATGAGCCCTCTGGTCATCATGCAGTGACACCTTCTAAGTGTCTCTTTCCTGTGGTTGATTTGGGCCAACAGAACCAATCACGAGGGAATGCTGAAGAGGCTGTCAGCAGCAATGAAAAAACTAGAGTCTGGATGAGATCTATGGTGCTCCACGAAGCGCTTGGGAGAAAGTGGGTTGGAGGGCAGGGGTGGTTTTGGTCAGATTTTGGTTTTTGTATTTTGAGACAGAGTCTTGCTGTATTTTTTGGGCTGGCCCTAAACGCAGCAAACCTCCTGCCTCAGCCTCCCAAGTGCTGGGATTACAAGTGTGCACCACCATGCCCAGCCTTTTTTGTCTTTTTGAGATAGGGTCTCACTTACATAGCCAACGCTGGCTGTGAACTCACAGCGATCCACATGCCACACCCTCCCGCGCTGGGATCACCATGCCCATTGTGCCTTTTCATTTTCCATGTTGTTGTTTTATCCCAGAATGGGGTCAGGTAAGTGTCCTTCTCAGCGGGACTCAGGTTTAGACTCATGCTCAGAGCCCAGCTGCTGTTCAGCGTCACTTCATTTCCTCTCTCCCAGGAAGCCCCCAGGAGCCCAGAGCGTGGAGGACAGAGCCTCCTCTATGCATCCAGCTACCCCAAGCAAGCGCACCTCAGCTCTGGCCTTCCTCCTTCTTGCCCGTGGGTGCAGGATGGGCCTGGCCACTGCACTCCCTGTCACGCCTGCCTCCCCGCTGCCACTGGGGTCTCCCGGGGTCTGTAGGTCTGTGCGAGCCTTGCTGGGCCAGTCTTACAGCTCTTGCCTGTCCAGCTGACATCCATGGAGAGGAAGGATTTTGTCCTGTTGGAGCTTGCTGTGTTGCCCACAGCTCTGAAAACCTTGCACATGTGCCAGCCGTGTTTGATCATCATCCAGTTCTGTGAAGTCGACCCATAGAGCCAAGGAAACCACCTGCTGCTCTTTTCTGGAAGGCCGATGTGGTTAGCTATGTTGAGATCCAAAATGAGAACATTTGTAAAGGGTGCCTTATGGACTCTGCTCTTTTTGCAGCATTTACAGAGAAAAGCTCAATGAGCACTATTGAAATGATAAACTATCATGTGTCAAAAATTAGCTTTGAGGCAATTTAGTTTAATACTAACTAATCTAGTCCCTTTAAAGAGATAAGGTAAGAGAAGGCCCAGAAATGTACCTGGTTGTCACCACGGCTGTGGCCTAAAATTATTTCTCAAGTCAAAACAGGGAGCTTCAGATGGTCTATAATCAGATCATAACAGAAAATTCTAGAATGTGGATTCTTCAGCCACTCCCAACTGCCGAATTTGTGTGTCAGCAGGACCAGAGAAACCCCTTGGGATTTGGAATTATCCTCAAAATTGGGTCTCCTTGTTTCCTGGAGTGCAGCTGCGTAGTGGGGGAGCAGTGAGTCAGGGACAGTTTTCTGTGGCAGCTGTGCTGCTTGTTGCCTTTAGAGAAGCCCAGCTACTCCCTAGCCCATGTGCAGAGACACACAGGCTGCATTGAGTTGCCTGGAAGGCCTCAGCAGGGGTTCACATTCCAGAGCTTCATTCATGTTTATGTCTTTTGACCTCGTTTGTCCAGCAGCCTTTGACTTCCTCAAGAAGTAGTGGGAAGATGGATAAGTGAGGGGCACTGTAAAAACTCCCAGGGTCACATTCCCAAAACCTGCGTCGCATCTGCTTAGGAGCCGTGAGACTGCAGAATCATGAGTTAGCTTGAGAAGCAGGACACAGACAGGCCCGTGTTCTCAGGGCTTCACTCGGTGCCCGTGGGAAGTAACCACAGGCCGGCTCCTGACTCAGAGCAGTGAGCAGGGGCTGGGGCAGGAGTTGCAGAGGGTGGGATGTTGGCAGATGCCTCTCACAGTGGACAGGATATTACCTGCTTTTCTGCTGGTCCAGATAGACCAAGAAGGTCCCTATGCCGGCAGTCCTGGTCAGCTGAGTGAGAAGTGGGCAGAGGCATCAGGGCCCTGGTGTCGAGTCACGCCCAACATGCCAGCCAGAGCTTTCTTCTGCCTGCCTTGGAGGGAAATCTGGCATTTGGGGTTTCTGTTCCCCGGTTCCCACGAAGGCCTGTCCCTCCCCAGGTCTCCAGGGAGGCACATTTTCAAGCACGGATCTCTTTTGTTCAGTTCTTCCTTCCCACCAGGATCTTTCTTTGACGTCCGCTGCTGCATGCGTGCAGGCCTCATGCTCACGCCACCACTCACTTCCTTTCTGTTTGATTGAGTCCATGTCCAAATCACAGAATCCATGCATCATTTTTTACTGCACTCACTAGATCTCTCTCCTTATGAAAGAGGCCTTCATTTTTTTGTTTTAAATTCTTTTTATATTTTACTTTTGCACTAGAAGTCTCTCTGATTCCATTAGCTTAAACTTTGGCAAGCATTTCTAATCTTACAATGCACGATCTCTACAAGGTAAGGCCTCAGGTCCCCGCCCTTCCCCTCTCACACCTGAGGTCCCCCGCCACGGCAGGACCAGTCAGCTGGCTCCCCCAGGTCAGTGGCTTCCCCAGGGGCTTTGCCCACCCATGTCCTCCCTAGTAGGTACCATCCTTCCCACACATGGCCCCCTACCAGCCCCTGCCCTATTCTCCCCCTTCTCCCCTGGCCGTACTCTGGAATTCTCTCCCTAGCTTCACCTTGAGCTCCGAGAATGAGAAAAGCAGCTGCCCCATCACGGGGCAGACAGAGCTGGGCTCTGATAGAGAGGTGGCAGGGCCTGTTCCTCGGTATAGCCTGGGACTGTGCCTGAGCCAGATGATGCGTTTTGTTTACCACAGTCCCCAAACATCTCCCGGGCCTACTGTGGCGGGGCCCAGACCCCATCCCCAAGGACCTTTCTGCTTCCCCTGGACCTGTACCAGGGTGGGGGAGGGCAGTGGCACAGATCTGGGAGTGGAGAAGCTGAGGAAAGGAGAAGCGCCGAAAGCCAGGCCAGACGCACTCACTGCCTTCTCTCCCTCCCCCAGGATCCACACATATTCTCACCCCACAGAAACTGCTGGATACGCTGAAGAAACTGAATAAAACAGATGAAGAAATAAGCAGTTAAAAAATAAGCCGCCCCTCCAAGCCACAGCCCCTCCCCACAGTGCTCCGCAGCTCCCTAGCGCGACGCCTTGGTTACTTTGCTGCCTCCCAGACCTGCACGCCCTGGCCGGCCCTGTCGCGCTGCATTCTCGTGTTTCATGATGCCCTCTTCTCGTTTGAAACAAAAGAGAATAATGCATTGTGTTTTTTAAAAAGAGCATCTTATATATGTATCCTGTAAGGAGAAGTTCATGTGCAAGCGCTGTGCTGTGTAAGTCTATGAACTCTGGAACGAATGGACTCCTCCCCGTTATTTATGACTCTGTGACCTTGTACATAGCCCCAGCGACACGTGCAAATTGCTTGAATATGGAAAGGTAGAAGTTTGAATGTAATTATGATCTTGTTTTGGGTTGTTTCTGTTCTCGTTGGGATTCATAGACGTATCTGTTCTCAAAAGTATTTCACACTAAGGATGAATCTGTTGTCTTCATTCCAGTTCCTCCCTTGGTGCCTGTTCTCATCCAGGTCAGCTGAGAAGTGACAATCAGGGCTTGTTCCCCCAGTAACTCATGCCCCTGGCAGCATGGCTGTGGGTGGGGCTGGGCGTGTTCACACCGCCAGGCTGGGGATTGGGCAGCGTCTTCACTGCTGGCCCCACCCTCCCTGACCTGTGTCCACAGAGTTGTAATGTTGAGGGAAGTCCTCCAGCCTGAGTCGGCCATGGCCAGATGTGAAGAGCAGTGCTCGTCTCCTCTGGGGAGTAGTTGGGTCCACTTGACTAGACCCTTCCTTCCCTAGCAGCTTCTAGGGTCAGCCTGGGTAGGGCTTGAGTGTCAGGAAGGTCCTGGGTAGGGGGCCCTTTTCTGGAGGAAGGTATAGGCCCGAAGAACAGAGCTCCTCTGTCCTCTCATCGGATTGAAGCTGAACCTGTCCCCACCGTGCAAACAACATTTATTAGATTATCCTGTTTAAGATACCTATGATTCTTTACTTTGTGTATTGTGCAGTCATATGTCATCGTGGTTGTAAGAGAAAAATGATCATTTTATTCTCTGTATAAAAATGTAGCTGTAAAGCAGAAATTAAAGAAACATGCTGGAAGGATGTCTCCTCATCCTCAGGACTCAGCAGTTCCCCAGTGCCCAGGGGTGAGCACACCGCTTATTCTGCTGCTGTTGTCGCAAAATATGACAGTGGAAGTCACAAAAAACGTCCCCACCCAGCCCCCGCCTCCCGTTCCCTCCCGCAGACTGTGTGTATCTTACTGTGTCTTGTGACGTTGCAAACGTGGTGTGTGCTAGTTCAGCGCAGCCTCCGCCTGCCTTTGACGCTGTGTTCCTCTCCCGCCCTGTTAGGTGCATCGTGGCGTTCTCTTCTGGCTTTGAAATCTCCCTCTGCACTCAGATTAGTTTTCAGGTCTCCTGGTCACCCTCTCCCTTACGAGATCTTCTTTCCTTAGGACAGAACCGTAGGACCTTGCCTTGGTTTGTTTCTTAGCGTCGCTGCTTGTTTTGTCCCTTCCCTCTGACAAGCGATGCTCATGCTTCAGGACTTTGTTTGTCAGACATGTTGGTTTTCCTTTCTCTGTTATTTATATAAAGATAATTTATCTAAAGGATATTTTAAAAAAAAGCTAGTCTGTCTTGAAACTTGTTTACCTTTAAATGATCAGAATCTCAGTGTTTGAAAGTATTGAAGCACAAACATGTACCATCTCTGTACCGTTCTGTACTAAAGCACTCAAGTCTAATAAATAAAGAAATCAGCGCCCACTCATGTCCAGAGCAACTGCCAGGTTGGTTTTACTTTGGGGAGTGGGGAAAAAGCTCTCTGCAACGCCCCCTGCAGAGGAGGCCGGCCAGCCCCGTGGGGCTCTGTCCTTTCCATCCAAGTCACTGTTCCTTGCGTGAGATCCGTAGCTGGCTCCCATTCGAGGATGACCTGTGAACCTTATCTTGGGCCCCCCATAGCAATAGGACATTGCCTAGATGTGACGTAGGCCTTCCATGCCTGTTTCCCTTTCTAGAATGCCTGGGATACTGCAGGGTCCTATCTGCAGAGGCCCCTGCTCCAGCGGGTGATGCCCAAGGATTTAGGGCCTACGGTAAGCTGGATTCCTTCTTCAGCATTGCCTCACCCTCATCTCTCCCCACCCAAGTATGCAGCAAACTTCTCAGATTGGAATCCAGTGCATGGGCTGCTTCTCTTGGAACCCGTCCAGGACCTAGAGAAACACCCTAAAGCAACCGTCAAGGCCGCACGGGGCTTTCACTAGAGTACTGCGCTCAGGGCCGTGGAGCTCTTGGGGTGAACTTGTTTCACCTCATTAAGTCCTGTTTTCTTAGTACGATTTGGAAATGGCTTGAGTCCCCCAAAGGGTCTAGGCTTTGGGTGCTTGGTCTTAAGAGAGACAGTGCTGGAAGGTGACAGAACCTTTGGAAGATGGGGCTTAGTGAAAATCAGCCGACTGAGGGGTGCCCCCCTTAGAGAAGAGCAACCCTGGCCTCTCCTGGTCCTTGCTTCCTGCCTTGGCCTTTGATTGCTGTTTCACCATGCCATCAGCCATAATGGGGCATTGTGGGCCCAGCGTTATGCCTGTGCCATGCTCTTGAACCTCCAACATGATGAGCTAAATAAACCTCTTTCATATATATGCTACCCAGCCTCAAGTATTTTATTATAGTAACAAAATGGACTAGGACTTCTTTATAACATTGAGAAATCTCACAACCCTGGTGAGCCAGGTCTTTCATGCCCCAATCTGCTGAGTCCTCTCCAAGTTTGCAGATGAGGAAACAGGCTTGGGAGTGTGTAGTAATTCATGAAGCTCATTCTTGGAGTGTCAAACTCATGTGGTCATATGCCAGTCATTTTACCATTAATCAGATTGACTTCGGATGAGATCCAAGATTGGAAGTTTAAAAGGTCTAGAGGGGCTGGCCAGATAATTTAGCAGATTTAAGTGCCTGCTTAGGCAGGTGCAGGGGCCAGGGTTCGGTCCCCAGCCTGTTGTGCCAACCTGGCCCCCAGGGCTCACTGAAATGAATGAGACTGGCTGTGGTGGGGTGCCTCTGTAATCCCAGTGCTTGGGAGGCTGAAAACAGGATCACCATGATCTGTGTAGTGAGGCCCTGTAGATCCTGTACTAAATTCATTAAAAAATAATGATAAAATAAAGGTCCAAAAATTGCCCTAAGCTGAGTTTACATGAAAGCTAAGTAAGACTGATGCCTTCTTCCAAGGTCATCTTTCACTCTAGGCCCATAGGAATGGCTCTCTAGTTATTCTTTTTTTTAAAAAAAATGTATTTAGGACAAGGTCTGCAGGTCTCCCTACACAGATAGGACTCTTAGTGTCCTCCTGTTTTACAGCCTTCCAAGCACTTGCTAGGCATACGTGCTGGGCGCCACCACACCCAATCTTAGTTGCTGTCTCAGCTTGGAGGGGGGTCGGGGCTGGCACACCAGGGATCAGACCTGGCCACTGCACTCTGCCTAAGCAGGCACGTTAGTCTGCTGAGCTATCTGACTGGCCTCTCTAGTTATTCATAACCTCTTTGGTCAAGGTTTTCTGCCACCTTTTTCCATTCCTCTCCCCCAACTGCCATCCAAGAGCAAATAAGCATGACGCCATTGCTGCCCAGCGCCCAAGTTCTGTGTCATTCAGCACAGACGGAGCCCATCACTCCAACTCCGCAGTGGTGTGAAACACTGCAGGGGAAGGGCTTCTGAAGCAAACCAGAGCTTTCCCAAAACATGGCGCCTCTAACGAGCAATCCTTGAACCGTGAGCTGCTGCCAGTCACTTGGTCCTTCCAGAGGCCCGTGCGGTCCACACTGGGGCATTCAGCAGAAACTGCTGCCAGCCAGGAACCCCCCTCTGTGTGACAACAGGCACCTGTCCTCAGGAATGCAAAATGGCACAATACTGGTTCAGGCGGGGCTTCATTCCCGTGACCTTGATGAGGGACTGTGCTCCCTCCTGTGGTTCCTGGGGAGAGGTTAAACCCGGCTTGCTCTGAGCATTTTAAGCATCCAGTCATTGGTGAGGATGGCAGCTCCCAGCACAGCCTGGGGAGAAGGAGCCCCCAAGCTCATAAGCTGCAGAGTCCACGTGGTCATCAGCCAGAGAGGGGACACATTGTTGCGTTCACCCTGGAACATGCTGAGCACCTCCAGTTCCACAGGTCAATGTGAATAAATCCCAGAGACTCTGTTGGGGAAAGAGCGAGGTGTGGAAGGAGCCATGCGGAGTGACACACTTACAGAAAGCTTGAAAACCTCATGGAAGGTGCCCCAAGGGCTGGGGGTGCAGCTTGGTGGTAGAGTGCACGCTTGGCATGCACAGGGCCCTAGGTTCAGTCCCCAGCACAAAAGGGGGTGGCACTGCCTTGCTCACAGATGCGTGTGTTGTAAGGGTGTAGAAACATGCACGGGAACGAGAGACACGAGTCAGGCTGGCTGCCACTCATGGGGCAGGGATGGTCATTATCCTATTAGCCCATCAGTTCCCAAAGCATCCAGGACTTCACAGGGCTTCACTGGTCAGGCGTGGAAGCTCACACCTGTAACTG
>PVKN010012348.1:0-20852 GCA_004027915.1 Capromys pilorides
CAGAATTCAGCAGTGAATCTGTCAGGGCCTGGGCTTTTCTTTGTTGGTAGATTTTTAATTATACCTTTGATTTCCTTGGTTGGTTTTGGTTCATTTAGGATTTTTATGTCCTCTTGATTCAGCTTTGGTAATTCACATATATATAGGAATCTGTCCATTTCTTCTGTATTTTCCACCTTATTAGAATACACTTTTAAATAGGTGCAAATGATCTTTTGAATTTCTTAGGGTCTATTGTGATTTCACACTTTTTATTCCTAATTGTGTGGATTTGAGTGTTTCCTTTCCTTTTTTGATAAGATTGGATAAGGATCTGTTGATTTTGTTTATGATAATAACCTTGTCTCTTCCCTTTTTTCATTAGGGATGGAGCCCATAGAGGTCCCTCTCGAGGAAAACAGTGACAAGGTTCGGATTTGCCAAAGCAGAGTCTGTACAGACAGGTAAGGCTCTGAGGTAGGTGACAGTCCTGGCCATAATGGGCTTGGTGGCACAGAGGGGGAAGAAAGCACTGCCTCACATGAGCTGTCCTCAGCTGCATTCCTCGTCCTGTGGTTGGCACAATCTTCTCTAACCGTGCGGGCTCCTTGGACCTCCCAACACACGCCCTTCTCAAGGCTTTGCACTTCCTGTTCCCACTGCCTGGAATGCTCTTCTCTATTTCTTACTCACAGAGCTTAATTTTCCCCCTTCACTCGTCTCCCCTCCTTCAGGGCTCTGCAGACAGTCCTCTTCTCAGTGGATTCCATGACCGTCTTGGAAGCCAGCCCCTCTGCCTCCATTTGTCTGACTGTATTCACATCCTTCCAGTTTATTGTTTCTAGTATATTCTATTTATTTATTTCTTTTCAGCTTTCCCCAGAATTCCTGTGTTCTCACTGCAGAGCTGGAACACAGCTGGGTGCAGAGTATGGGGTAGGAGTGCAAAGTGAATCAGGGGGAACAGTTTAGAGGCTGCTGCAGCAGCTCAGAGGAGCCCTATGGTGAGGGAGGAGACTGAGTTCTCTTTTGGTGAAGCCTGGCATGTGGATGTACAGTAGCTGGAAGGGGTAAGATCTCAGTGGGAAGCCTGGCTAAACGCCTGCGTTGGTAACATGGGTGAAAGGAGGTGGAGGCTTAGACCAGGGTCAGAGAGAAAGTCAGGTAGGCCTCAGGTGTATAGTCTGGAAATACCCCACCTAAAGAACCTGATGGGTGGATGAGGCTGACAGGCACATCAAAGTATCCCTCAGGTTTCTCAAGTGGCACATTAGGGTGACAGCCCACAAGTTACGTACTGGAGAGCTGTGCAGTATTGTTTAGTGTGCATGGTTGATGATAAATCGTCTGCCCAAATCTAGGAAATGTAAAGTGGGGTTGAATGTAATGACTTTTCTATTTAATGGTTCAATAGTACATGGTACTCATTCTGTTCACTGAATACATCAAGTGTCCATGTCCCTTGTAATTTAAATTTGATCTGCATCTGAAATTGTGAAATAGCAAAGTTTATAATTGTGGGAAACTGGTCCCATGTAATATCAACCGAATTCCTATCAATGCTATGGCAGCTGATTGTAGAACAGTACCCTAAGGATTTTTTTGTACCAAAAAAATTTAAAGATAGGAATTGTCCATTACTTACTGCAGTGAACTCGGTGGGGGTAGGGTCTGTTTGTTGTTGGTGCTACCCCATGTATCAAATCAGACTGCATTTCTATCTCCACTGCTGTGAACATACACAGTCCTATATTTTATACTCAGGCATTACAGCTATATCCAAGTTGGACCCAATGAGGGGTGCCCCTGGGTGGAGCATCCTTCTGGAGCTCTGAAGGGCCACACCCCCAGAAAAGGGTGTGGAGATGTTGGCAATGACTAGGCCAACACACTGAAGGTTGCAGGCACTGATCTCCAACCTGAAGGCTAAGAACTGAGCACACACTGTATACTTTTGCAGGGATTTGCACTAATTTAACTGTTTCTGCCAGTTTAAACTTCAGTTACAGCACATTTTCCATGAGGGCAATGAATTTTGGGCAACATTTCTGCCATTACATTCAACCCCACTTTACATTTCCTATTATTCACCTTCCCATAGAAGTGTAGCCCTTGAGGGAGATGAGTAGTTATTTATCTGGCTCAGCACCAGTTGTTCATTTCCTTCTGCTGGACCTGGGAGCAGTGCTGTCCTCTGGTTCATAAAACCTTTCGGATGATTAAGTCCCAATGTATTTCTGCTCGGAGCCGTGGGTGCTCAGTGTAACAAACATGACAGGGTGAAGTGTCTCAAAGCACAGAAGAGAGAGCTACAAAGGAGTCCCGTTCCTTCCTCTTCAAGAACAGGAAGACAACTATATACTTCCCAGTAAAAATTAAAGATAAGATAGGTTAGCAACAATATTGGTTTGTAGTCTCAGGATAAGATATTAGCAAGTTGGCATCATAAACATTTTGAAACATTCTAGAAGGTTCCCACATTTTAGAACATTGGATCAACAAATGTACTTACTCTGGTACCTTGTAGGCACAGTGTTCATTTTGCAAACCAAACACATCAGCCACATGATCTGGCCGTGAGGGAAAATGTTTTAGTTAGGTTCAGTATAAAAAACCACATTACAAGGGCTTCCTCAAGCAAAACGCCTCTTGGAAAGACCTTGAATTCTAAGCATTGTGCTTCATAGTGTTAATAATTAATATAAAATGATTATAAGGAGGAATTTCTACAGTGTTAACAGTGTTTGGTTTTGTTTTTTTTACGGAACTGGTGTTTGAACTCATGACCTTGCACTTGCCAGGCAGGCACTTGTGCCACGGAGCTATCTCCCCAGCCTCAGAATTTCTTCAGTGTTTAATCTGGTGTGAAAGCTTCTCTCGAGCCACACGGGGGAGTCTTCCCATGCCTTGACCTGGCAGCCCCCAAACTGCCTGCTGCTTCCAGCTACCTTCTCCTTGGGGACTCAGGGCATATTTTGTTTTGTTTTGTTTTAATTATTGTAATCTGCCCGTTTGTGTTGTAGATAATTATTTTTTAAATACTACGTGTAAGTTCACCCTTTTTCTGTTTCCTTTTCTTTATTCCTTCCTCCTTTTTTCCTTCTCTCTCTCCCTTCCCCCTTCACTCTTTCCTTCCCCTTCTTCCCAGGGTAAATACATATGATTGTGGAGAAAAGATTTCAAGCTGGTTGTCAAAGTTTTTGGGCCGTCCCTGTCGTTTAATCAAACAAAGTTCAAACTTTCAACGGAATGCAAAGAAACACAGAAAAGGTATTGTTACACTTGGGATGGCTTCCCAGAGGGCAGGAACCGAAGTTTACTCTACACATCCAAAACAGGGTGACTTGCTCATGTGCACAGTGCAGGGAAAATCATTTTTCAGCAAGAAACTTCCTGAGGTGGCCCTGGGTCAGTGAGACCAGTGGGCTCCACAGTCCCCTCGGAGGGAGGCCAAGGAGGACATCACACCATCTGCCTTGCCTCTACACAGGGATTCAGCCTAGTCCCATGGGTTTATGAGCACATTCAGCTTTGTTAAATAAAAAACATTAATAGCTTGAATGTCCTCAGCTTAGATTTGGAAAGAAGAAAACCTGGGCCTCTAATTTTTAGCTGTGTTACCAAATAGAGATGGAATTTTGGCAAATCCTAGAATCTCTTATGTCTCAACTCTGTGGACTTAACTTTCTAAGAGTTGAGACATCTTTTTCCTATCATGAGCCGTTGTTAGGATGCAGGGAGATGGAGAAGCTGAGGAGGAGGGATGGATGAAAGGCCAGTATCTTATCTCGTGGCTGCAAGAATCTTTGAAGAATTCTAAGCTGGGGAGTTGGGTCACATCACTTGTGTTTGAAAGATACTCCTGGCTTAGTGGGGCAGCTGCCTCAGACAGGAGACATGGGGAGCAAAGAAGCTAGCGGGAGATAGCTAGGGGCAGCCTAGGGGGAGATCAGAGCCTTAGGAGGCCAGGTGGGGTGCAGAGAGGAAAACCTGTCACCCACACGGTGCAGGAGCAGTGACTGTGTATCAAACATGGTGCACTAATGGTGCAGGGCACTTTGCATCTGCACTGGATGTCAAACATTTTTGTGTTGGTGTATCTTGAGGAATTTTTTAAAATTACATTTCCTCCTTATATATTTTTATATTATTATCAAAATTTTAAGAATGTTTTAAACATTTGCAAAAGGTGTGGTTTTCAGCACATTGTAGACGTTATCAAACAGGGGCTCTTTTTAGTAGAGCCCGTGGAAGCTCAGCACCACAGCAATTTGACTTTCAGGGTATTCATTTAAAATACATGTATAAATCAGCAGTGCCATTGCCCAGGCTATGCTGTGTTGTACTGCTGATTTCTACTGGTCTATTGAAAGGAGAAGTTACTGTTTAATGCTTTTCTTCTTTTTATTTTATTTTATTATTTATTTATTTGTCTTTTTTTTGAGACAAGGTCTCGCTATGCAGTTTAGGCTGGCCTTGAGCTCACTTTTGTAGCCCAGGTTGGTCTTGAACTCACACTGATCCTCCTGCGTTAGCATCCTAAGTGCAGGGATCGCAGGCATGCGCCACCATACTCAGCTCATATTTTTTATTTGTTGACTAATTTTGCATGCTTATATCTGATAATCTGAACAACTAATTTGAATACAGCAATATGCAGTATAACAACCATTGTTGAATTCTTGTCATCTTCTTTATTGAAATTCTGTATCATTTTTAATTTTTAGGGTTTTTTTTATTATTATGGCCAGC
Organism: Capromys pilorides; assembly: GCA_004027915.1. Classification (NCBI taxonomy): domain Eukaryota; kingdom Metazoa; phylum Chordata; class Mammalia; order Rodentia; family Capromyidae; genus Capromys; species Capromys pilorides. The sequence continues at coordinate 4,732 of PVKN010012348.1, forward strand.
TCAGCCTGCCCTGGGGGTGGGGCTGGTGCAGCATGTGGTGCCGGAGATCGAACCGCAATCCCTGTGTATGCCTAAGCTTCCCTAAGCAGGTGCTTTAGACTGCTGAGCCATCTCACCACCGACCCATAATTTTTAAATTGTTTTATTCTCTTTAAAAATAAAATCATGGAAAACTAAATCCAGAAAAAAAAAGAGGAATATATCTGGTAATCTGAACAATATTATGTAATATAGCAACCATTGTTGAATTTGTTTAGTGAAATTCTGTATCATTTTTTAAATTCTCTTTAAAAATAAGCAAAATCATGGAAAATAAAACAAAAAAATGAATATATCTATATCTATATATCTATATCTGTATCTATATCTATATCTATATATACTGGCCAAATAGCTTAGTGGATTAAAGCACGTGCAAGCAGGCACAGGGGCCAGGGTTTCTATCCCCAGACCCTGAACACTCTATAGACCCTTCACTAACATACCAAAAAAAGTCTTAATTTCATTTTCCTTTCTTACCTCCTGTTTTTTCTACTTCCTCAACAGAATTTTACACATTTTATTTTATGTATTTAGTACAGGGTCTACAGGGTCTCACTATACAGGTTGGACTTATAGTGATTCTCCTGTTTTCAGCCTCCAAAGTGCTGGGATTACAGGCATGCACCGCCACACAGTCACTGTCTCAGGGTGCCCCAGGGGTGGGGCTGGCATGGCCTTCGGGGATCAAACCCGGTCCCTGTGTCTGCCTGTGAAGGTACTTTTAATCCACTGAGCTATCTGGCTACCCTCCCCCCCACAAACAGAATTTTACCTTAACGCTATATATTGTATGCTCAGAATTCTTTCATTGATTGCTTTATTATATCTCCCTAAAACTAAAACATAAATTGAAATGTTTAAAAAACTTTTTAAGCTTGATGAGATTCTAAGGGTCTAAGTGTTAGGAGTTTTCTGGGTTGAGTTCTTAACAGTCTGAAGTTGATCAAATCAACCTAAGTATATTATATAGTTTGAAAACTACTTATTAAACATAAAGAGCAAAAATTGTTGAAGGTGAAGCTCTTACGAAGCCAGCAGCACTCCCTGCAGTTGGTTCCTGATGGATGAGCAACTGTTACCTAGGGCAGCATCTCTCTTCTGACAAACTTTGCTTAAGTAATGAAGAGCTGGGGAAGTGAAGAGTTGGCTGACGCTGTCGCTCAAGCCTTCTGAGGTCCTTGACCCAAGAAGCACAGCGACCTAACATTAAAATGCCTTTAATCATCTGTCCCTTGACAACTTAATTAGGTTCTGCAAGTTTTGTAGCTAGTAAAGAATTGGAGTCCATCTGACCTATAGGAGGATCATTCACCCCTGCTTTGGAGACTTTATTTTCTCAGTCCCAGCTCCAGGATTTTGAATGAGGCTTTTGTTTGCCCTCTTGAGATTTTCAGTTTGGCTCTCAGGGCCAGAGTGCTTAGGAGACCTGTGGCCTCCCCTCCGAGAAGTCCAAGAAGGGCCTTTGTGGAGGGTGCACCTCCTCTCCCTGACAGAACTCTTTTAGCAAAGAAGACAGAAGCAAGGGGACAGCCTGGACATTCTTGTGTACTCTGGGTCCATCATCCTAGTTTGGAGTTGGCTTATAGGTCCTGGCCCAGCCAATCCTTTTTACCAAAGCTTGAATAATGCTAATGAGGCAGTCCCATCAAACAAAGCCAGGCTGCCAGCAGTTCTGATGGGCTTTGAAATTGTCTTTCAATAGTTTTATTTTTTTCCTTTCAGTAGTTTTAAATCGTCTACCACTTATTTCAAAGTCAGTATCTTTCCCCTAATTAGATTCAGAAGCTCCTAATGGACCCACTGCCCTGTCAAGCTCCTCTCCCTTGTCCTGTTTGGGGGGAGGGTGGCTCCAGGCCTCCACTGATGTCTCCTAAGAATAGTTGTGCCTCCCTCAGTGGAACAATGCTATGTCAGCATTTTATTGTTGCTATTTTCTCCAGACATTTTCACATTCCTTTGGAGTTTTGCAGAGATTTAAGCCCTGCTTAGAGCATTATCATTTTGTCAGTGCCCACCCCTTGTGGTAGAAACAGTATGTCTTGAAAATGTAAGTCTGTAGAACTGAAGCTTCATTAGCATTCCAAAAAAGCAACTCTTCAATGCTCCCTTCATTTTTAGGTCAGACTACTGGTGTAGCAGCCACACTTTCCTTGGTGAATGAGGCACAGTACTTACTGATAAACACATCAAGCATTCTGGAACTTCATCAGCACTTGAACGCCAGGTAAGATGTCTGCCAGACGTCAGGCTAATGGAAACACCTGGCCCTGTGAGCGAGGCCTGATATCCACCTGGCGAGGGAGGGGATGAGAGACAGTGAATCCAGACTTTTCATTCACAGATGAGAAACAGGCTGAGGAAAAAGTCAGCAAGTGGTTTTTGCCAATTCCCATGCATCTTTCCAGGGGTTCTCATCTGTCTTCTGTGTTAGAGTTCTGTTACTGTAACAAATTTACCTGAGATAGTAATTTATAGAGTTTAAGTAGTTTCAGAGATTTCAGTCCTTGGTCAGCCGGCTGGCTGTATTGCTTGGTCCTGTGGTAGCACATCGTGGAGGGAGCACCCAGCAGAGGAAACCCTACCTACCTCACAGCAGGATAGGGAAAAGAGATGAGAGCTCCACAGGGCCCTTTGAGAGCATACCTTTCTTAACTCCAAGACTGCCCATGAGGCACCACCTCCTAAAGTTTCTCCTACTCTCCAGTAATACCGCACTGGGGACTGAGTCTTTATTATGTGGACTTGTGGGATACACTAAGGATCTAAACTGCAGTATCTTCAGCACTCCTTGACACCTCCAGGATTCCCAGTGGAGAACCTTTAGCTCTCATTTATTAATCATTCTGTTTCTTATGACCCAGTTTCATCACCCACCTCCTCACTGTCCCTCGCATTCCTGGCCTGCTCCAGTCATTTTGAGGGTTGATAAAGAATAGTTAGAAAAGCCTTTCATGTAGGACTGCGGGTATACAGATCCAGCAAGCACCCCTGCTTCTCTCCCTGGCCCAGTGCTCTCCTGAGGACACTGACAGTGTCAGCTTGATGTAGGGGAAACATGAAGCTCCCAACCTGAAAGGTACCTGGGACAAGTTCATGTTTTCTAAAACCAAAGAATAAATTTTAGGAATAAGTGGAGGTTAAAAGCAGAATATATTTACTGGGGGAAAGAAGGCTCCTGTCCAAGAGGGACAGAAAGGGGTCTGAAGCAGCTTGTCCCCAGGGAAGCTGTCTCTTCCAGGGACTTTTATAGAGGAAAACCATGTGGTGAGGTGGGTCTAAGGTGGTGGAGAACATGGGAACTCGCTTAGATAGGCATGAGGTGGGATAAAACTATGGCCAACCAGTGAGATTACAAGCACCATTGCTCAAGTAAAATTGATTAAATCCAGTACCAAATGAGGAAGCCAGTCACACAGCAAGAGGGCATGAATAAGGTACAGGATCCCTTCCTGTTGGGGTTGGGTTAGTGATTCTTTAGGGCTCTTTCAAGGTGATTGATACCTATTTAGAATATCAATCCCTGATATCCATCCTTAGAGAAGTATGTGGCTGCATTTGTTTACTCCTTTCTCTTGAGATCTGGCCCATACAGCAGTGTTTGTCTCTTCCAAATTGCAAAGTTATCTTGTTTTCCATATTGTCTTCTTGAGGGCCTGGCCCTTTCCGTCTGCCTATAATATTTCTATCTAATTCAGCTCCCTACAACAAGCTCAGCTCTGGTAAAGATTTGTTTGGGCCACCTGTTTTTTAAAGGAGACTGAAATATCAAGATAGCCAAGCAGTTAAAGAAAATAGCCCAGCTGTTACACTTTTAGCTGTGCTGGGCACTAGCTTCATACAAGGCAGCTGAGTGCACACCTCTCAGAGCACCTGTGGCCCGGCACCCTGGGACTGTCCCATGTCATGTGGTCATGGGCAGGAGTGGACTCTTGAAAATGCATAGATACAGCTTAATGAGAGTGGCCAAGAGTCACTCCTGGGCCTCCATAAACATGGGCTGTTGATCGTAATTCTTGTTTATAGTCTTTGGCAAAAGCATACAACAGCATTTTCTTGCTGTGCCAGGTCAACATCCTTGGGAACAGAATTGTGATGCAGCTCCAGGGCTCCCAGTGTTGACTGAGTTTTTCTAGCATGTGAGGACTCTTTCCCAAGTACTCAGACCAGGAGACCAGGGATCTGCAGCTTTCTGCCCCTCCCCCAGTGGTAAGAGTTGGCTTTTCTTAAAATTAGTACTTACTAGCACATGTTTGTAGTCCATAATGACTGCATTCATTGAGAGGAGTTGGCTCAGGTACATAACACATCTTATTTTTATTTTTGCCCTCTGGGATTCTTGATGGGGACAGGCTTGCCGCAACCTTGATTCTTACCAGGAGAGGGCAACATTTCCTGCCAGTTGTTGCAGCACAAGGCTGATGGGCAGGGCAGATAGTCAAAGGGGAGAGGTAGACAGCAAGTGAAAGTACTGTACTTTCGAAGTTTCCCTGTGGCCCCTGCTGGATATGCCTTTGTGGTCCATTTGCAGATTTGACGAACTGTCATTTGCGTGCTAACCATAATAGCTTTCAGACAGAAGACTTTTCTTTTTATAAAACTCAAAGGAAGCATATACAACCCAAAGAGTAGAATCTTCCTTTTGTTTGCTTGTTTGTTTTGAGACAGAATCTCTCTACATAGTTCAGGCTGGCCTTGAGCTCACTGTGTAGCCCAGGCTGGCCTCAAACTTGTGTTGCTCCACCTGCTTTAGCCTCGAGTGCTGGGATTACAGACCCGAGTGTCACCACCCCTGCTTGAGGAATGGAAAGTCTTAGCCCTGTCATTGCAGGAGACTGCAGTCTTCAGAGGTAGTGACTGCTACAGTCGCTGTGGAGAAGCTAGACTGGCTTTCCACGTGCTCTTTGCTAAAAAGGCTTTGGGTGTTACTGGGATAATCCTTCTTCCCCAGCCTGTGGCCTTTCAGTTCTGTCTCCAAGGCAAATTCCACTATGCCCAAGGGTCCCTCTAACGTCCAGTATATGCTAATTCATTAAAAAAAGATTATTGAAGTACATGAGGTGCAAAGGAATGAATTTTTAGACGTATGTGCCTGCCCATGTAACCAGTAGCTGGTTAGATTAAGTAGGGAAACATACCCCAGGAACCCTTGTACTGTGTTTAGGTTGGTTCCACTGAAGGGTTACTGCCCATCCCAACTTCCTTCACTAGAGGTAATTTTACTTGTTTTTGGATTTAATGCAACAGGATCACACAGAGTGTGCTTTTTCATTGGGGAAGTTTTAAGATCTGTCTTCAGTGCATTCCTGTGTGGGCATGCATGGAAGCTTTGTGGCAATAAAAATTTAAACAAGGGTGATTATAAAAATAGCAAATGCTGGCTAAAACTCAAACTAAGATGGAAGTTAGGAATATTATTCTTTGTGTTTCTTTTTTTTAAATGTCTTTTTGAGATAGGGTCTCACTAGGCAGTTTAGGCTGACCTTAAGCTCACTTTGTAGCCCAGGCTGGTCTCAAACTTGAAATGATCCTTCCTGCCTCAGCCTCCCCACTGCTGAGATGACAGGCTTGCACTGTCATACCTGGCTCCTTTGTGTTTTTTTATGATATTTCAATATCCAAAAGAATGTTTGGTCTTGGCGCTTTGTAGGTTGTTGGTAAGCCCTTTAATTGCGTTGCTATTCACCACTTCGTAGATCTTACTTTTTCAGAAGATAGCTCCCTTGGCCCCATTTACCTAGTTTCTAAGGCCCTCATTTCCTCAACCTACACACAGTCACCCTTTGCGTTGTTCTTGTGATGTCTACCTAGAACTGAGATCATACCTAGGGTGGGAGACATTGATGTCTTTAACAGGCGAGTGTCTCTTAGCCTTACACCTGTGGTGTAAGTTTGTTCTGACCACCTGGACATTAGGCCAGAGTGAGCTGGTAATGTCAGACATGGCATGGCAGACACATCAGATTATTACTACAACAGCTCAGTTATTTTTCTACTTAGTCATTTTAGTTTGTTTCAAACAGTGATGAGAATGGAAAGGAGGAATTAGTCCCAATGAAAGATCTCATCTCACGTTTCCGGGCCAATATCATTATGAATGGAACAAGAGCATTTGAAGAAGAGAAATGGGATGAGGTCTCAATTGGTTCCTTACATTTCCAGGTAAGTTCTGCAAAGTTCTATTATCCTTTCTTGAGGGTTATCAGCGACAGTTGACCTCGGTCCTAGACGTGGATGAGAGTAGGAGAGAACCCCTTCCTATCTTGTTTCTTACAAAATCCTAGCGGCAAGGGATGTGACCTCAGCATTCTGAACGCCTTTTGGGATCATCCATCTCTTACTCTCCACTAGGGTGGCCGTGGAAGTTTTCACAGTGACTGTGCTCCCTGTCGCTATTGGAAAGTTGGTGCCACCTCTGCACTGTCATCCTGTATAGGCTTGAATCTTTTCTTGGAGTGCTCTGTGTCTATGAAGTCGCATTGCCCTGAATCTTGCTGGAATTTCTGCCTATTTGGCACTTGTGTGGGAGACTCAGAAGCCCAGGTGCCCATGGTCACACTGTGTCCTCTGCACTCTGCCCTCTCTGGAGCTTGGGAGAAGATTACAGTGGCACATGAGGCCACTGATGTCATCTCTGCCCAGGCTTTGGTCTACAGAACCTTTGCTGGGGCCTCAAAGATGTGAGAAAGGGAAGAAAAGTATTTCCTCACACGGCTGGCAAGGCCCTGGGAGAGCTGCCCCTACCAACCTTCCCAAGCCTATCGTCCTCTCTGCTCTGTGCCTCTGATGTTGACCTTCGCTCCATCCCCTAAGCAGTCCAGCTTTCTTGCCTCAGCATCTTTGCCCTTGCAGTCCCTTCAGCTGGCCTGTCACTCCAGAATATCAGTTCCAAGGTCACCTCTCTGGAACCATGGCTTGGCCCAGCACACCCACGTTCTTCACAGTGTCTATCTGTTCCTCAGAATGCTCATGGTGGGGACTGAGACTGTTTTGTTCCTTTCTGTACACGCAGGCTGAGTACAGCTCTGGCTGAGTTAGCGTGCACTGAGTAACTGTTGAGAGAATGAATGGACAGCAATGGCGACGAATACCTGGGGGCAGAAGAGTGGCTCATATGTAGAGAATGTGTACAATGGGCCGGGGGGATAGCCCAGTGGCATAAGTGCCGGCCTTGCAAGTACAAGATCCCAAGTTTGATATCTGGTACCACACACACACACACACACACACACACACATGCACACGAGAATGTGTGCAGTTCTTCAGTGGGACTGATATTATTTTAAACTAACAGTGGATTAGCCAGTGGTGTGAACTGTATAGAGTGGGGCTGGCTACCTTGTGTCCAGGCTGTGCTTGTAGAGTGATCATCTTGTCAACATTCAGAAAAGCAGTAAGCAATACTTTAAATCATCAAGGAATTTCAGGTCTGGAGTGTGTGTGTGTGCACGTGTGTGTGTACGTGTGTGTATTGTGTGTGATATTTAGCAAGGTACAGCAGAAGGTCTCAGTGATTTTTTAAAATCCATTTAGCTCCCCAAGCTTCCTTGGTGGTGGCTGTCTCCTCCATACCTCTTGAAAAATGACCTTTTATCTCCCCAGCTCACCCCCTCTAGACCCTCTTCCAGCACTAGCCCTCTTCCCATCCCTCCTGTTTCCTCTGTCCAGACTTCCTCTGGTCTCCGTTTCCATCTTTTTTTTGTTTTTTTTTTTTATCTTTTTGAGACAGGGTCTCACTATGTAGTTCAGGCTGGCCTTAGCTCACTTTTGTAGCCCAGGCTGGTCTGGAACTCACGTTGATCCTCCTGCCTCATCCTCTCAAGTGCTGGGATTACCGGCGTGCACCACCATGCCCAGCTTTCATTTCCATCTTTGTCTCTTCTACGTTTTAAAAGCTCCTGCTCTCGCTTATCCTGTCTGGCACAAAGTAGGCACTGAATATACCTTTTTGGCTAGCTGGGGACAGGGAGAGAGGACAAAAGGAACAAAAGAAAGGGTGAAGGAAGGAAGGAGAACTGAACTAAACCAGGATCACTCTCAGAAACTCTTATATTCATATAAAATATATTTATATAAATATGCAAAAATATATTACTAAGTTATTTGTCACAGTGTTGTCATTAATTGTGAAAAATTAAGGAGCATTCTAAATACCCATAATAGGGAGGCTGGTTAAATAAACAATGCTGTGTCCATGCAATGTAGTCCTGGGTTTACTACTAGTGAGTGTAAGGAACAGTTAATGCTGTGTTTTTCAAAATGTAAGCGTTCAAAAGGTGTTTGTTGGCGATAGCAGAGCCAGAGCTGCTTCAGGCAGAAGGGCACCTGCTGGGGGAGGGGCCACCTAGCAGGACCGCTTGGCTTTTCGCTTCTTATTTCAGGTTAGTGCGTGTGTGCAGTGCGTACTGATTATGCTTCTCCAGGGAGCTGGCTCGTGTGTGTAGCACCTCTCAAACCCTCTTTTATTCCCTTTCCTTTTGTTCCCTCACTCTTCCCTCCATCTCTTCATTCCCTTCCCATTTGCAAAAGGACCTGTCCCCCCCCATCCCCCCCGATTTCCTACGATCTTTCATTTATCTTGCTCCCTATTTATATTTGGCTTTCCCATGTAAGCGAAGCCATGTGCTATCTCGGCTGGCGTGCCTGACTCATTTCACTCGACACTGTCATCTCAGGGTGTGTCCTTTCTCCGGAAAATGACGCATGCGTCTTCTATGGAAGCGCAGTGCAGCACAGAGTATAAGCACCACGCTTTCTTTCTTTGCTCATCCGCTGGTAGACACAGGGCTGCTTCCCAGATTTAGTTAATATGAATCGTGCTGCTATAAACGCGGGCGTGCCGTGTCACTGTAGTGCAGTGGCACTTTCAGGGAGCAACTTTTACTGGATATCATCAAGTCATAACTACTTTTATGCTCGCTGGCCTTATAATCTCATTGGGGGAGATTGGTCCTGAAAAAAACATTCAAATAAGAAAGAGAATTGAGTGAATGAAGACCCCTACTGCACAACTGTTGATGACAGCAGAGCGCTATGAGCTGCTGGGTGGCTTGCGAGGAGCAGAGCTGAGTGCATCCGACAGTCGTGAGAATTCCACGGCCTCCATGAGGAAAATTGAAAAGGCGCCGATGAGGTGGCTCGCCATGCGCTGTCACGGGAGGTGGTCCTCTGTTATGTGGAGTATTTGAGAGAGACCCTTGTGGCCTTTCAGGTCTCAGTACGTGGCCCTTGGGTGCAGGGTGTAGCTGCAGTAGCTGTACAGAATGCTCCACAGCCCCTCAGCTGCCCTGGTCTCAGAGGACAGACAGGACACCACTGCCTAGTGTTTTGTAGTTTTTCATGCTTCTGTGTTCTTTGGCCTCTTTTTCAGCGAGTACATAAGCTAGAAAACAAGTATCTAAAATACCAACCGTAAGTGTGCCAGAAAAACAAACAAACAAACAAAAAACAGCACTCTAAGAAATTGCATTCTTTGTATTGGTATTTGAAGCGTCTGGAAAAAAGCTCCTTTTGCCAGTTTGCAAAATGTTTTGAGAACACCTTGTAAACAGACCATCAGGATTTTTACCTGCAGTGTGGTCTGCCAGGGGCGAGTGGGCTGGAGCGTGCCCGCTGGCATCCCGCGTCCCTTCCTTAGCCACCCGGCCAAGGTGCCTGCTGTTTTCCAGGTGAACAGTGAGAGCTTCCACTTTAGGGCATGACAGAACGCTAGGCCGGGCGTGGAAGCCCAGGAATAGTATCCAGAACCCTTGTTAAATCGAGGAAGTAAGGGTTGAGGAAGTCCCAGTCTGCTGAGTGTCACCACTGAGCCCTGTGCAGAATTTCATCACAGTGTACACTGGCTGCTTTCATGGCCTCCAAGTCTTTCTCTTTGTTTTCGTTAGGGTTCCCGGTGTTCTTTATTTTCCTGCTGCTGTCTAGCTAAGCAACCCACATAGGACAGAAGTGGGTAGCAATGAGGCATGATCAGATTTTTTTTTTCTCTGATATTCCTGCCCCCTCCCTAAGCTGTGCCCTAACCCTACCTACTGCCAGGAATGGTTAGTCTGTTGACCTCTTCTGAGAGGAACTAAAACAGAAACAAGGCATTACAGGATCAGGCCTCTTTGCAATAGGGCTTAGGAGCTGGTGTTCCTGGTCACAGTGGAGTGGTTCTCCTTCAAACACCTGGTTTGTTTTTTTTTTTGATACTGGTTCATAGCTTGGCACTTGACTTCGAACCTGGCACAATAGTTGATACCCTGTACAAGAGCTACTAGAGATGCTGCTGTGTGATGAGCAAGACTGAGCCCGTTCCCGGGAACAAAAGCTTGGATGGGGCAGGATGACACAGAGCAAGAGATGGAATAAACACAAGCTTGTATTGCTTGCTAGAATGGAAATCAGTGGAAATGAGGTCTCCTTTTTAATTCTCCAATTACCCAGGAAGCAATGACTGTGATACCACAGAGAGATGATGTTTCCACTGTTTTAGTGCCCAGTATGTGCATGATGGGAACGGACCAAGGCGCATCCACATTAGTGTTTCTAATCTCAGTGTACCATTTATATTTGTCCACAGGTCAGCAAATGAGCAGGAGAAAAGGTTATAAGAAAACCAGTTTCAGGATGTGCTTTGCCTGTGGTTCCCGGTTACTTGGGAGGCAGAGGCAGAAGCTCCTTGAGCTCAGGAGTTCAAGGCCAGTCTGGGCCGCCTGACAAAAAGGTGCCTTTGTATCATTTATGGGTACAGTAAAACACTTAAAAGTGTTATAGGTTTTCTTTTTTATGTTAGCAGTTATGGGGGATATTCTTTCTATAAAAGCAGTGCAATCTTAGGATAAATTATGAAGCTTTAGAAGTTGTACCATCTAGTTTGATGAGTAGGTTTTTTTTTGTTGTTGTTTTTTTTGTTTTGCAGTACCAGGAATTGAACTCAGGACCTTGTGCTTGCCAGGCAAGCGCTTATTCTACTGAGCTATCTCCCCAGCCCTTGACGAGTGTTAAACAGTTGAATATTTTGTTTTATGTGTGATGTTGTGTATATGTGTGTGGCCTGTCTATGTCTGTCTGTCTGTCTGTCTGTCTGTCTGTCTGTCTATCTATACTTTAAAGTATACATTAATAAATGTACTTTCTGCCCACTTTCGTTATAAAAGCAGATATTTCTTAATTTTATTTTAATGTAGCACAGTTTGCTTATCCATTCTTTCCTACTATATAGTGCCTAAGATGATGCCAAGCTTTCCACAGCTTTCCTTACTATCAACAATGTAAGGATAAATCTTCACGCATGACTCTGTGTTGGTACTGCTGGTTTCCCCTTAGATTCAGTTCCTAGAAGTGACATTGCCAGTCAGAGGACCCGGGCATGCGCAGGCTCTTTTGATGGCTTTCTCGTCGTGGCTGAGTGCTGGCTTGTGGACAGTTCCTTTCTCCCTGCTTGGCCTTCCCATCACTCATGGGCTTCTTTCCTCAGAGACCCCAGTCTTCCCTGAGATGGTTAGAATGCAACCCGTAAGGAGCGACTTTCCAGCTGGCACACCATGCTGCTGACCAGCCCCTCGCAGGGGCCACTCTTTGGCTTTCTCTACTTGTCTGTGTGAGTCCTCCCTACACAAGGCCAAGGTCTGTAATTTTTGTGGCAGGTTCTGGGGCCTTGTCACAGATGTCAGATGATTTGCATCAACCAGCAGACTGGGCAACAAAACGAAGACGTTTTCCAAAAACTTTCTGAGAGTCGCGCAAGAAAGGTAAGTATGATTGCAAATACTGGTCCTGTTTTGAAGTCCAGGTGTGTTCTTGACAGCAGACCTTCTTTGATAACTGTTGCTTTAGCAGCGGGGAGCTGTACTTTCCAAAGCCAGGGTGCCACCATTTAAGGTCTGATCTTATCCATGGGTCCATCTTACTTTCCTTTCCATTGAGTTTCTCCTTTTATTGAGGGGTGGGAGTGGGGAGAGAATGTTTTATTACATGTTTTTATGCTCTCAAATCTTGTTAAAGATGTAAGGAGTTCTGAGCTTGGTGTTGCACTCCTGTAATCCCAGTACTCAAGAGGCTGAGGCAGGAGGACTGCTGCAAGTTCAAGGCCAGCTTGGGGTACAAAATGAGTTCAAGGCCAGCCTCAACTGCAGAGTGAAACCTTGTTTCAAAACAAAACAAAACAAAATAAAACAACATATACAAAGCGTCTCTTCTTCACTGCCAAGATCAAATAAGAGTGAAATGGCTCATTGTGACAGAGTAGCTGTGCAGAAAAATTCCCTTAATTTCATTATATTAAGTTTGTCAGTTATCTACTCAAAAGTAACTAAATGTTATTATGGATTCCAGGTTATAAGTACTGAACATTTATATTGATTGTTTAGAAACATTTATTTATTTATTATTAGGCAAAAATTCTCAGATGCCACCATTTTTATTGTTTGGGTTTTTTTTCTGGAGGGGGGGGTACCAGGGATTGAATTGAGAACCTTGTACTTGCCAGACAAGCAAGCACTTATTCCACTGAGCTATCTCCCCAGTCCCACTCATTTTTAATGTTGTATACATCAAATTATAACAAAAGCCAACTACAACATGACGCCCCCTCTGATTCATGAACAGCACACACACACACACACACACACACACACACACACACACACACACACATCACAGTAAACCAAGTTTCTATTCCACCATCAAGGGTGGTTCTCCATGAGCTCACTTTGGAATGGATCATTGAGAATTTCTTCAAATCCGATAGTCTCATCATTACCCCTCAAAATATCCAGTGAAACGTTTGAGCTAGAAAGAAAGGGAAGACGCTGGACCTGCTGCACTGCTTTGAATTCCATTTGTAATTTTAGAGGAGCAAAGAGACCTTGGGTGTTTCTCAGTGTGGAAAAATTCATTTTATCTTGGTTGAGCTGGAAATTTTTTTCTGATAATTGCAGAGCACGACTTGCTAACAGTACATTTTCCACACAAATGGTTGGGATGGCAGACACAATTACCACGAGGCACGGAAGTACTATTTCTCAGCATCATTTTAATTCTTATCGGAACAAACCTTGTGTTTTTAAAGTTTTGAATCCTGTGCACTGTGCATCAAATGGGTATAGCTCCTATGAAATGAGCTTAGCCCCAACCTGTGGCTGGGACACGGCATCTGAAGATGCTATCAGGGAATGAGCAGAGGTGGACTCATGTCACATCCTCCCTAGGGCTCTTGATGCTCCTCTGGCATTGCTGGCTGACTTTTTTTTTTTGTACTATGAATTGAACCCAGGACTTCACACTTGCCAAAAAAGAATTTTTTTGTTTTTGTTTTAGATCTTCTATTTGTATTCTGCAGTATATGGAGAACTTAGTTTATTTATTTTCAGGGAAAGTACAGGATTTTTCCATCAATTTCTTTAGATGGCTTTTACATTTAGAGAACAGAGAAAAACTAAGATTGCCAGTGGTGAGAGGCTAAGAACAGGAAGAAGTGCTCCTGCATAAAGCTTGGGGTCTATGAGAAAGAGGCGAAAAGAATGAGCCCTGCAAGAAGAGGTGTGGGGCTCCTGGAGGAAGCAAACCCTAGAGGGAGACTCTCCTCCCGCCCGTTGCACTCTACTGTGTAACAGCCAGGACCTTCTGAGTAACTCAACCCTCGTACCTTACACATTCCATATGTGATTTTAAGAATCTGACTTTACTTTAGGTGTCGTTATTACTTATGAAATTATCTTTAACCTCCAAAATAATCTTGCCTTTCTGGTTGCTGCTGTTGTTCTGTCCGCAGGTGAACTTCGGCGTGTACCTGATGCACACCTCTTTGGATTCGTCTTCTCCGTGTTTCCTGTCTGTGGGATCTCAACTGATCCCTGAGTTGAAGAGGATGTAAGACAGATACCATGATTGACCTCCTTCTGAGAAATACCAGGATCTTGTTTCCTAAAATATTTGTTTTTTCCAGAATACATTAAAGTTTCTCTTTTTCCATGATTTCTACTGTTGCAAAGATCTGACACATGCCGCGCTGGCCCCTCCCCCTGGGCTTGCTGAGCCAGCAACAGAGTGTGGACATGGTGGTGCACACCTGTGATCCTAGCGCTGAGGAGACTAAAACAGGAGGATTGCTACGAGTTTGAGCTGCATAGTGAGACCCTGTACAAAAAGAAAGAAAGAAAGAAAGAAAGAAAGAAAGAAAGAAAGAAAGAAAGAAAGAAAGAAAGAAAAGATCTGAACGTGTTGAGTAGAGTTCGACCTTTGAGCCAGGGCAGCTCTTCTCCCTTGCTAGTAGCACACGCTCTCCCGGGGTCCTTCTGACTTCTTATCCGGATTTGCACTGCCTGTGCTGGAGGAGCAATTCCAAGGCCTTGGGACTCAGCACTGTGCGCACGCCCAGCAAGGCTCCCACATGAATTTGAATTATGATCAGCTGTGGTCAGGGGAGACTCTGTGTGTGTGTGTGTGTGTGTGTGTGTGTGTCTCACTGTGTTACGGTCTGGCCTTGAACCCCTGGGTGCTCAAGTGAGCCTTCTTACTTCAGCCTGTAACTGCCATTCTAGGCACATACCAGCTTCAGATGGAATTTTGAATGAAGCTCACTGGGACTGTTTAACCAAGTGCAGGTTTTTATTTGACCATTTTTAGAATCTTTCGAATCTTTCCAGCTTCTTTATACTGAGGAAGTAGGGCTGTGCCACCCACGTTTTTTTAACACAGGGTCTTACTATATGTAGTTTAGGCTGGCCTCAAATTCATGGCGATCCTCCTGTTTCAGCCTCCCAAGTGTTGGACTCACAGGCATGCGCCACTGTGCCCTGGGTGCCTACTGATCTAGGTGGTATGAGATGGTGTTGCTCTCTTCCTGTGTGCTTGGTAGGGATGGGTTTGTGTTCAGGGGCCTGAACTTATGACTGTGTTCCTCGAGGGCTGTTTCCACCTGGATATTTATATTTTGAGTGAAGGCATAAGCCAACAAACTCCTCCTCTCACTTCCTGCCTTTGACTCTTTCTGAGTTGGCACACTGAGGTTTGCTCACAACCTGAGGTCACGCTGAGCATCAGTTGCCCCCTCCACAAGCCCCTGAATGTTGCTGACCAGCAGCTACCCAAGTGCTTCTGCATCCCCATCCAGAGAGGAGTCCTGGAGTTCAGATCCTGTCTGCATCTCCTCTGACCAGGGCTCCTGAAGTTGAGTATGTTCAGTTCTGGAAATCTCACTCTCGAATGAAGTGCTCTGTCCCATGGAGTCTCCAAAACCTTTTCAGCTTGGGTCTGCCTCCTGTGATTCCTAGTGCTGTCATCTGGAGAGACAGAGAGGGAGCAAATCCACGCTGCCAGTGTCTTCCCAAAGTGTGCTGTCCATGTGCGAACCGAGTGCCTTGTGTACCTGCCCCTTGAATCGCCTGCCTCTCTCCCCAGGCGCCTGCCTACCACTGCCATAACACAGTGGGCTGTGTTGCACAGCAGGCTGAAGCTTCTGTGCTTCATCTGCTCTGAGCTCATAGTATTTGGAGTCAGTATCTTCTCATCTGTAGGACTTTGTGTTGCTCTTCATACTCTGGGGGTTGAATGTGCACTGTTCTCCAGGATCATTGAGAGAGGGCCGTGGACTTGCACTCTCATATGGTGGGAAGAGTAGGTGGAGGAAGAACACCTGCGATCCAGTGGTTCCTGAGCTCAGTGAAAGAGGAGGCAAATGTGCACTGTGGCATGGCCCAGGACCTTGTGTGGAGCATGCAGCCCACTGACTATGATGGGAGCCACATCGGAAAGCGTGTTCTGGAGAAGTGTGATGGCCTCCCTCATCAACATATTGTCAGGTACCGAAGACTAAAGAACGTTTTGTATTCTTCCAGACCGATGCCACTTTTTGTAGTAGATACTTGTATGACTAATTTCAGACACCTTAATGTACACTCTCTACTTCAAAGTACAGTTATGTAATTACCTCCTTATAATTATTGATTTTATATCAATCGGTCTCTGCTCAACTGTAAGCTCCATGAGGTCAGGACTTGTTCCTGTTTGGGCCAACAGTGTATCCTCGGTGTTGGCAAGTAATATGTGCTCAATAAAATTTATTGCCTATAGAGAGCTGGTGAAGTAATTTAATTCACTGA
>PVKN010012349.1:0-20842 GCA_004027915.1 Capromys pilorides
TAGACACCTCCCTTTGGAAGGGCTTCTCCACTCTGCTCCCCAGGTATAATAAAGCAAGCAACCTCGCTCTACTAAACTCTTCTGCCACAGTGTTTATCTTCAAAATCAGATGACTGTGAACTGAGCCTTGTGAAACACTAAGCCAAATAAACCTTTTCTCCTTTCCTAGGGGTTTGGGTATTTTTTTCAGCAATAGAAAAGCTAACCAATGCAGTTTCTTAAAGTAAAGAGGACATGGGAACCTTAAAGGGCCTGGATGTGGGCAGAAGTGTCTTCTGTGTCTTATGGGAAGAATTTTTTTTTTCTGAAGAAGGAGAAAAAGCAAGAGTAAAAGGGGCAAGAAGGATAGAAGTGATGTGCTATGTGTTGTGAATGCACATCTTAACTCTGAGCAAAGTCCAGCCAGAACTCATGATATAGGTGGTGTAATGCTGCTTCTTGTGAAGACCAGTGAAAATTCTTCATTCTGAAACTTAGTCGCTATAGGACATATCACAGTTCTCATGAACACAGGAAGCTGGGAAATGCAGGTAGAGTGAAGTAACATCTCACATAACTCTAGATTATCAAAGGCTATGAAAATATTATGTTGAAAAAATTACTGATGTCTGTATTATGACAATAGCATTATACAAAATTCTTTAGAAATACAGCTTAAAACATTACACGTGCATAATTTACTCACTCACATATTTTGTCTGATGCTATTTATAAATCACCTACTCTATGCTCAGCATTCAGATGGCTTCTGTGATGTAGACACTCCAAGACAGCTTATGCCTCAAGACAGGCAGTGTTGGGCTAGTGAGATAACTCAGAGGACTAAACACATGCTTAAGCAAGTGCAGAAACTGGGGATCAATCCCTGACACCATATTCCATGCCAGTTCCACCACAGGCAATGTGGGCCAGCCACAGAAACTTGGTAGTGCACACCTGTAATGCTGGTGTTGAGGAGGCTGAATACAGGAGGATCACTATGAGTCCAAGCTGTGTAGCAAGACCCTGTATCAAATACATTTTTTAAAAAAGAAAAAAAAAAAAAAACAATGTCTCACCAGAGAGACAAGCTCATGGAAAAATTTAAGATAAGGAAAAGACAAATCTAGCAGATTTTTATTTTAATACAGTGAACTGCTCTTTCATTTTATGTAATTTAGATTGTATTACTGTGCTGATCAAACTATCTCTTTGAATTGACAACCTTTCTGTCCTATTCTCATGAGTGAAATATGTACCTCAGGCTGGCCTTAAACTAACACCAATCCTCCTGCCTCAGCCTGCCAAGAACTAGAATTATAGATGTGCATCTCCGTGCCCCTAGTGGCCATCTGTGTTACTGTATGGCTTATCTGCACAGGACAAGATGCCGAGTGGAGGGAGCAATATGGACCAGATTGAGAAAAGAGGAGTTTGGGTAAAATTTCAATAACCAAGATAAAGGCAGCTATGTTTCATGCCTTGAGGACCTGGGTGCTAGGGTCAAATGCTGATTGCTGTAGCCAAGTGGTCTGTGCAGATCCCAGCCCCATGCCCAGGTGCCTCCTGTAGGGATCCAGCTCAAAGTGGTCTTTCTCACCCAGGGACCACTTATAGGTACCTAGTCCTACTAGTTGATTGCCCTGACCCATGGGAAAATGAGAGTGAAAGGCAAACAGATACAGAGTTATTTTCACATGTGGTCAGCCAGAGAGCTCTTGATTCTAGTGGGCAGAAGAGCCTTAAGAGTCTGGAGCATCTTGATTTTATTCTTTCAAATACAGGTACAAGCAATTGAAGTAACACAAGAGTCATCTGCCTTTCAATATCCATTAGTACATGGTCAGGCAAACAACTTAATCTCAGCTGTATTGACTTTCCCCTAGAACTTGCAAGCTGTTGTCATGCCTGCATGCAGATGTTCCCTTTGTGTTCAGAGGAAGGCAATTAGGCCTCAGTTCTCCTCTGGACTCCCACAGACTACAGCCCCTTTGGCCATTCACGTGCCTTGTTCTTGGAACCCTCGTACTTTTTAGCTTTTCTCCCAGCTAGGGACTGAATATTTTTCTTGTGTTCAAGGTTGAAAAGTTTCCAGGAGGACCAATGATTGGCTTGGGCAAAACCGGGGTGCAGTAAGGTAATACATGAGAGCCTCTGAACACCATTATAGTTGAACAGGGGAAGGAACAATTCTTCTTGATTTATAGTCCTGGATACAGAAAGTAGGAGAGTGTCTGGAGAGACAATGAACAAATAAGATAGCACATATCCATGAAAACACACACACACACACACACACCACTTCCTTCCATATAGTTGAGTGCCAACTATAATCCATTCAAATTAGCATTTGGCATGTGAAAATAAAACACAATGTCTTCTGGGAGCTCATCATAAACCTGCATTATGACTAATTTAAAAATGACATGAATAAGGTCCTCTCTGAGAATTTAACCCAGCCTAGGTAGTGGACTCTTAGACGGTAGGAGAAGAAAGGAATAATGTCCTAGGTAGAGAGAGAAGTTGGGGTCAGCTGTCCATGGAAAGGGAAAGCTGGGAGAAGTGAAGGATGCTGGGAAAGCTGGGAGAAGTGAAGGATGCTGGGAAAGCTGGGAGAAGTGAAGGTTGCTGGGAAAGCTGGGAGAAATGAAGGATGCTGGGAAAGCTGTGGGGACATGAGTTTGGACATATCCACAGAACCAAGCCTGCAGGCATCACATAGATCAAGGTTAGGAGGCTACTTTTTTATCCTCTAGGTTTTTTTTTTTTTTTTTTAATCTTATTTGTTTATTGTCTCTCCAGACACTCTCCTACTTTCTGTACCCAGGACTACAAGTCAGGAAGAATTGTTCCTTCCCCTTTTGAACCATAATGGTCTTCAGAGGCTCACATGTATTACCTTACTGCACCCCATCTTTGCCCAAGCCAAGAAAAACCAATCATTGGTCTTTCTGGAGACTTTTCAACCTTGAACTCAAGAAAAATATTGAGTCCCTAGGTGGAAGAAAAGCTAAAAATTATGAGTACTGAGAATAAGGCATGTGAATGGCCAAATGGAAAAACATTTAAGCCTTCCAAGAAGGAAAAAACACCATGCAATTTGGGGTTTAGGGTGATCACATAGGATGGGGCAGGGATAGAGAATACCTTTGTGAAAAAAAAGTTCAGGGGGAAAAAAGTAAAGAGGAATAGCAGCTCTCCAGGCAGCTGTCAGGTAGCCAACAGGGGACAGTGGAGACATAATTGAAAACTTTACAGATAAATGTCTGGGGCACTGGTGGCAAATATATGGCCCACTTGCCACAGCAAGATCTTTGTATTACTGAAAGCTTTAAAAGGTTCATCAACACTGCTTTAGGGCATGGATTGCGTTTAGAGTTCCCAGGACAGAAGGGAAACATAGATAAAACCACAGTAATTACTTTGGCATATTTCACTACTATGTTGGAATACAGTTTACCTGGAGATCCTACTATTTTTTATAGAATATTATGAACTTTTAAATATCAAAATTAAATTCCCAGTAAGTAAACACATATCATTCTAGGTCTTGCAATAGGTCCAAGTATTGGCTATATGCCAAAGTAGTTTCTTTTTTTAATTGATGTGAGGAAAATTAAAAGCTGAGAACATCTGGTTTATTAACTTAATGTTTTGCCCGTGAGATTTGAGAAAAGGTCACAATTTCAAATTTTGGTGGCAGAAAGCCTGTCTCCTTGTTCATAGCAAGCCATTGTTCAATAGGGGGGAAGGTCTGAGAGTTAGTGGAAGAATTGGGAAGAGAAGCAGAGTCCCTGAAATTAAGACTGGAGAAATAATTTAAGGGCAAAATAAATGGTGCAGTGTTCCTTGGAGTGTTTTCTGAACACTTTTGCCATTTCCATATTCCACTTGTATTTTTATTTATGTAACACCTTTTTCCCCTTTAAACATATTCATCTTTTTAAACACAAATTCATTTGCAAAGGAAGTTTTATGCCCTTAGAAAGGAAGACCATTTTCACTTGCCAAAAATAGATAAGGAGAACGGAAACAAAATAATATTATTCAATTCTAACTGAATTATGATTGCTCAGGAAGACAGGATGCCTGAGGTCTGACTGACTGCCTTTCAAACCAGGATCTCTGGGAGATTACTGGAAACCTTCTTTCTAAGCATGTAGCTTGCCTGCCTTCCTTAGTCTCCTTTGCTTGCGACTGAATACCAGCCTTTGGAAGGAGACAGAAGTGGTGGGCTCCCCCAAGGGCAGATACAATGACTTTCCAAGCAGTCCTTCACACTGCCCACCGAATGAAGAGAAATCAGAAAAAAAAAAATTGAAATTTTAGATAATGTCAAAACAGCAGGAACCTGGGTCCTTGGTCCCGTGTGGAAGGCTGCCCACACATCATGCTCACTGAGTGAAAAGTAAGTTCCTGTCATGTAAAGCCACTGAGGTTTGGGGCTGGTAATTGTCTTCTGCACAGCAGTTAGCCTTCTGCCACTGAAGTACTTCTAAAGGCACGCTTTCCCAAACTGAAACTTTCTCTTTTTGCCTTCTTTAATAAAAAAGGGCAAAATGAATCTGAAAATGCTAAAAATATTTGGCTGTACAGTTCAGCATGAAAGTTTAATACTGAGTCTATTAGTTTCTTAACTCAATCTTTAATCTCACTCTCTGGGCAATATGAGAGCAGGGAGTCATATGGCAGGTGTCAGAATGAAGGACTTCATTTGTCCTAATTACTCACCGCTGTTCTCGATCTTTAGTTTTTGACCTGCTACCTCAAATATGTCAAAAACCCTTGCATGTGGTCATCAGTGATTCATGGCTAATTAGCACAGCAGCAATGTGTTTGTCTTTATTTCAGGTTGGAGTAGAGAAAGCATGCCCAGATCTGTGAGGGTAAGACACATGAAACAAATGCAGCAAACAAATAGGCTCCAAATTCAGGAACAGTCCCACTTTGTGATATCAAAACTTTAGGGCGCTGGGTTAGCTTTACAGGATGCTAAGCAGGGCAATCACACAGATCCCTGGCTTGAAAGCAATATTTCTGTGATATCGGGAAAAGTGCGTGGAAGAGGGCAGAGGCTGGAGCGTGGATTTGGAGCAGAGATATTTTGTATAATGATTTCTTTTCTGTTATGGATAAGTAAGCCCAAATTAAACGATAAAAATGAGTGGTTCATCTTGGTTGCGTCAGAGAGGAGCTGGTTTAATTTGAACCCTTCCCTCACATTTCAGCTATACCCTTCCATCACAGGTGAAGATGTTGCAGTCTGTGGATCATGAAAGGAATGTGAGAGATCAATTAGAACTACATTAGTGCAGCGCGCAGCTTATAAACTGTTTTTCAAACCACACTTAATTAGCATTTGCTTAGGAAGTCTCCCCTCTCTGCTGAGCATCCTGCACTTGCCCTGCTCCCCCCACGCCTAGGACTGGGCCCTGGGCTGCGTTGGAGGCTGGTGTTCATTGTCTTTTCCACTTCATTCCTTTTATAGACCCAGCCACAATGGAAGGAGCATAACAATTAACACTTCATTGCAGAGACAGAGTCCTTTACCGCCTCTCACCCCATTCCTTTTTATATCCAGGGCAGGAACTTGTCCTGAATGCAAGCCACACTTCCAGGATTGTCATAAAGTTCTCGCCACCTCCTCTAGGAAACCCAGAGGTGTCTAACCAGAATTCTTTTATTCAAATTCCCATAACAGTTGCAGGATAAACCATGCTGCTCTCTCTTATTTACTTACTTATTTAATGTCCTGCGAGTTGAACCCAGGGCCTTCACACTGAACTATATCCCCAGTAATTTTAAATTTGTCGTCGTTGTTTGGAGACAAGGTCTCTAAGTCACTAAGCAAGACTAATGAGGTAGAACTTGAACTTGCCAACCTGTCTCAGTTCTGTAGAACAGCGGGATTACAGATTTGTCCCACCAGGCTCACTGCTGCAAGAACTGTATTCCTAATGTCTAGAGTACACATCTGTGTCATAGAATATAGGCCTGTTTGGGGGTGCTGGCATGCACCCTGCGGTCTAGCTGCCCAGGAGACTAAGGCCTGGAGATCATTTGATCCAGTGAGTTCAAGCCCAGCCTGGGCAAAGCAATGAACCTCTGTCTCAAATATCTCTCTATATGTTATCTATACCTATACCTATATACATACCCATACCCATGCCCATACCCATACCTATACCTACACCTACACCTATACCAACATCTATGTTTATATCTATTTGTATATCAAAATTGAGTATTTTGTTTTAGTTCAAAGAATGACCACCTGCACAAAAAATGTGTATGCGCCAATCTCCAGCAATTTAATCAAGGTCTTTCATGTGCTGCATGAAAGGGAACAGTGGTAGAAAATGCAGCTAACACTTCCATGCATTATACAAAGAAAGCACCTCCATTGTGTGTGAGAGAGAGGCTTTAGAAATTATAGAGAAATCATCCCCTTTTGAAAAATGAATTTAAATCAGAAGTGGTAAGCAGATATTGAAATTTAGCCCATAGAACATTTTATTTGAATTTTATAATTTAAATATTTAAAGATGATACCAAAAAAAAATGATTTAAAAAGGGAGATAGCTCAGTGGCATAAGCACCTGCCAGCACAAGGGCCCAAGTTCAATTCCTGGTACTGCAGAAATTAAAGCAAAACAAAACAAAAAACCTTAAATACTTAAACATTGTATATGCAAATATAGATTTCTAGACTTTCTCAGAAATCCATATGGTCTGAGAGATCTGGGTGCAAATTACCCCTGGCAGCAGTACAGTGGTATGGAATTGCATCTGCTCCTTCATGTTACAGAGACAGTAGTTGATGCAGACTCCGCCAGGAGTCCATCTGTGCAGTGCATCTGCACCTGGTGGCTTTGCCCTCTGCAGACTGTGTTTTATTTATGAGATTTTCTTTGCATGTATGTGTCTCTGCACTTGGTGTGTGTGTGAGTGTGTATGTGTGTGTGTGTGTGTGTGTTTGAAAGTTTATAATCAGATGATAGATTATATTTGACCCTCACAGTGCTTTAAAGGCCATGAGAGTTGATGTGATTATGCATGACTATGTACTAAAATGACTCTCAACCCTAGTCTTCCTACTGCATTTTTCTACATAGCCTCTCCAAAGCTGCTAGCTAGTGATCCCACTGAGGCCAGATGAGCCACTCACTTACTTGGAATCCTAAAGATCAGAAGAGTGAGAGTAGAAATGGGGCTATCTCTCTCTGTCCCCTGAAATTTCAACCTCTTGAACACTCTCTTTGGAAAAAGGCGAAGATGTGGTTCAACGTTCTAAATGTTGAGCTTTCTTTTAGTGACTTCACTTCAGGGCAGTCTCACATCTTTTAGAGCTTAGACGGAGGTCCAGAGAACAAGAGGGAAGAGGGCCTTGCCAAAGCTGGTCCCCCTGCTGAGGTCCTGTTGTGGGTGCACTCTGGGATGGGCAGTATTGTGCCATTGTGCCATGTGCTTTCATTTGCCTTTGTTTCTCAACCCTACTGCTAAAGATTTATTGTACACTGGAATTTCAAAATTACATTTTTAATTTCCAGATGGTTTCTCCTGACTTTTTCTTCAGAAAATCATTTGGCTCTTGTGTTAAGGGGCTGCCCCTCTTCTTCAGCCTTCTTTTTTCCTGTCTATGGAGTCTGTACACACTTTTCACACACTTTGTATTATAGAAACTTATGTTGAAATGCTGTGCTTGGGAAATCCCTTTCATTCTCTATCTTTCTAACTTATTCACTGTTTTTGGTGGGGGACAGAGAGAAGGAGCAAGGAAGAGATAGAAGTAGGAAAGAAATGAGGGAGGAAAAGCAGAGACCTGGGGAAGCAGAATGATAGAATACAATAAAAAAGAAAGAGACAGACAAAGAGATGAACATAGTGTATGGACACCCTTACACAAAGGCCTTCAGCTTCAGTAGTGTGTTTAATTTGTGCAAGGTCAATGAATAAATGAAGCCTTCGAAGAACCATGCCAGCTTTGGTTCCCTTAGAGACAGGGTTCTCAGTTTTCATCTGTCTTTCAGAGGCATATTGACTTGGGCAGTATTGGCCAGTGGTCCATCAAAACCAGTGTTTCTTTCCATGGTGGAAGGTTGCTGCCAGAGAGGTGGCTGGCCAATGATGTACTGTCCTTGCATCTAACTGTTTTCATGTGAATGGTTTTGGACAGTCTGCATGGGTAGCAGTGCAATTTGGCACATCTCACTGAGTGTGACTCCTGTGTCTAGCTATCTGCCCAAATCCTCATGTGCTCATAGGTGGAGTTTTTGGAACTGCTTGGATCTACAGTGAGTGATACTGGGGCACGGTATGTGTGATACTTCATTAGTTCACTGATTGGAATTAGCACAGTACTGGGAGCAGGTGAAGCCCCTCATCACCTGGGTGTTACAGGAAGGGAGAGAGGGAAAGCAGACTTGCTGCATCCACTTGTCTTGGTCCCCTGTTCGCTTGCCGTGGGCTCTTTCTCCCCTGCAGTGCCCCTCTACCATCCCACCCTTTATTGCAACAGGCTGACTGTGGATGAAAACCTCTACAAACTATGAGATGATATAACCATTTCCTCTTTTAGCTTTGGATGCTCAGGGTTTTATCTCAGTGATAAAAGACAGTGAGGAGTTTTAAGGAGTGAACCTGCCTTATGGACTAATGACTGTAGTTTGAATTTGAAATATCCCTCCAAGGCACATGATTTAAAAGCTTGGTTATGAGCCCGCAGCAGCACTATTAGGAAGGGGCAAAACCTTTGAGAGGTGGGAACAGGTTATAGAAAGTTAGTTCACTGGAGGCAAGTCTTGGAAGGGGCATTGGAACCCTGACTCCCCACCTCCCCTGCTCTATTTTCTGGGTATTATCAAATAAGCAGTTTCCTCGGCTATGTATTTCTAGCATAGGACTCTGGATTATCACAGGCTAATAGAGATTACTTCTTCAAATTTACAAGGTGGCAATTTTTTCTTCTTGGGTCTATGAATGTGTCTGAAAGGCCTGTGTCATTAACCATGTTCTTATTAACTTTGTTCTAGTTTGTGTAGTGCTTCAAAGCAATACTTCACTTATGAAAAAAATGAGAGAGAGAAAGAGAGAGAGAGAGAGGATGAAGACAGAGAGTATATGGAGGAGATGGAGAGAGACAGAGAGACACGGAGACAGAGAAACACAGAAACAGAATGAGAGAGACAGACAGACAGACAGAGACAGACAGAGACAGAGAGAGAATCACAGGCCTACCTGATACAAAAAGGCAGGTAATCAGGAAAACTCAGATGTCTCCTAGGTTTAATGGAATCAGACTTGGATCAGACTAGACAGACTTCCTCCAAAATGGCTCTTCCTCTTTCAGATGTGCAAGGACTAAGGGTTGTGCCATCCTCAAGGCTGCAGCTGCCTAGGTTTTAGATGACCGAGTTTATTTTAAAGATGCCTTTGATTTCATCCAATCTCAATCCATTATGTTTTATTTTTGTGATTTACCTCTTAGAGTTTCAAGGGTGTCTTATTGGCACCTCTATGTATCAATTGTGCTACAATTTTATAGATGAGGAAATTGAACCACCAAGGAAGAAATGCACTCAAGGTCAAGAAGCAAAATGCAGAATGGAAACAACAGCTATTTAGAAAGCAGTCTGTGGTGTTGGGCCCTGAGAATTTGTGTTCCTTGTCTTCATTGGGTGCAGATTCAGGCAGCTGGAGAGGTAATTAGGGGTCCTAATGGAGCCTAAAAGGCTGCATGGACCCAGGAGCTCTGTGGCCCACATCATCACCCTGTCTTTGTAAAGATGAAGCCAAAATAAAAACTCATGTGGTGTCAGATTTAGAATCCAGAGGGCAGAGGTCTTGGGAAAAAAACTGATCTAGGAAAAAAGTTTGTACAGCAAAACTACTAACAGCACCTGGACCCTGACAAGGCATGGTGTCTGTTACAGGATCATGTCCTCACTTGTCCCTTAGTAACATATATATCACTTTCAGGTATTTCAGTTGGGGTTTACTAGAGAAACAGAAAGACCATAGGATATACCAATGAATTCACAAGACAGGCTTACAATGGCCATCCTCAAGGTCAGATGATGCAATGTGCAGAGGGTGTCTGCATAATGGAGACCAAAGGATTCAGTCAGAGTTCTGGAGCTCACTGAAGCATCCTGTGCAAGTCTGTGTGCAGAGACTGATGGGTCAGAAGGCTGAAAGATCTTTACCAGAAGCCAAGGAATCAGCCCTGGAAGCCAACAGATGCCATCCCAGGGGCAGTTGACACAATCATTCAACCATCACACAGGGAAAGAAGATGAAGATCATCTAAGAGCTCAGTGTTGTACTGGTGGTTACACCAATACTGTTCTAAAACCTCAGCGAGGCCAGCACAGATGGGGACATCATTTGCATCCCTGTGTGCTAATGAGGCAATGAATAGTCATTCTGAGCAAAGTGATAGCGTTGGTGGTGTCAGTAGTTTGGCTGGTATGCTATGGTAGTGGCATTGGCATGAAGATGAGATACAGCAATAGATTAGTAGCACTTGGAGAAGTAGAATGTATTCAGCTTCGTATGCAGTGAGACACAAGAGAGCTCGCCAAATGATTCTGTTGTATACTTCTGTTTGAGACAGAAAAGGAGAACTTTCGAAAGAGGAGAATGGGGAACCTCGTATCTATGGGGTTGACTAGTAAGCTGGAGATAGACAAGTTCCAGGTTATGATTAGCCCAGTGGACCTCACAGATAAGTGAGCTCTGGTGACCTGTGGTTATTCTCATGTACTAGTCAAGACAATTCTAATTAAGAGAAGGCAATGATGGCCAAGGGCGCTGTGAACTGGGGTGTCTGAGCTGCTAGGGCTCTCCTTTGCAGCAGCCTGTGCCTGCCTGGTGCATAATGCCAATCACCTAGGTCTTCCCTGGATACACCCACCACTCACACGACTCAAGAGGCTGAACCTGTAACACTGCCATTAGATCTTCAGATTCACAATGGTTGTGAATTTTGCATTTTCAGTTGTTAAAACATTTAATTTTCTAACTGGGGGAAGCCCTAACCCTTTCTAAAGTATCAGCAAATTCACAGCTTCCTCTGCTCTGTGCCATATTTTCCTGTGTACCTAACTCAGTTCTTCCTCAGATTTGAATAAAAATGAATTCAAAGCAAACATTTCTTGGGTTTTTTTTTTTTTTTTTTTTTGTACATTCTTCTGAAGACTCCAGGCTATCAATGATGCTGTCTTTGTTCACTCATGCACACCTGCCTGCCATGCGTCCCTACTTCTCTCAACCTTTTTTCATCTTGACCTTTTAGTAAAAGCATTTTCTTTGCCTTTTCTCTTGCACAAAAACATATGCCCTTCTCTATACTACTTCCTAAAAAGTTTTTTTTTTAAATTGGGGTTCTGTAATTTCTTTTTCAAGTAGTTCTTTTCTTCCCACATCAAATCCTCTATAAGCAGATGCCAACTGCTTGACTTATCTTTCACAGTATTTCACTCTTATTTTATTTTTTGGTACTGAGGCTCAAACTCAGGACCTTGTGCTTGCCAGGCAGATGCTTAATCTGCTTAGCTATCTCCCTGGTTTTGTGGTACTTCTTGAAGTAATAAAGGAAGTTATAAAAATGTATTCTAGAGTTCCACTCCAGATATTTATTCTGCTGTTCAGTATGGAGCCTGAGCATCCAAGATCACACAACACAGCTCACTGGCTCTTAGTCCAGAGATAGCCTCTATCCTGGTAAGCCTGGTGTTCTCCAGTGTCCTTGTAGACCTGCTGAAGTTTCAGGAGGAAGTGGGTGCTCACGTGGAAGTGGACACACTTTTTCCTTGCAAGCTCTTTTGTGATTACTGAAGGAAGATTTGGGGCCTCTACTGGGCAAATGAGTGACAATATGAAACCAATATCTGCTTTGAGAACTGGTACAAGGTGGCACCAACAATCTCTGGTGCTAGCACAGTGCTGGTGGAGTCAGCAGTTGGTGGCTATGGGTAAGGGCTTGCCCACAAGGTCATCAGGTAGTGTGCATCCTTGATTCAGTGATGGTGGACATTAAAACTGAGGCAAAGTGAATCTACAGGAAAAGGCTTTAAATGGAAAGTAAGAAAATGACAAAGATCAAGCCAATTCCTTAGCAAAGGAAGAGAAAATAGAAAAGGGGATTCAGCCTGAGGAACTGAATTAAGTCAGCACAGATCTAACAGAGGATCAGATTGCTCCATTAGCAAAAAGATGGGATTCAATTTTATGGGGTGCTATGGTCTGCAAAGTTTTCCTTGATCATTTTCGTAGTCCTGGTTGTGTATCTCTAGAAGAATCTGTATGGCTTGAGGGGAAATTCAGTTCTCATGAATTTATTACTCTTGCTTGGTGGTCTTGGTGGAGGGGAGGTAGTCTCAGTTTCCATCTGGGGACAATTAGTTCCTCAGGAGGGTGTGACCTCATCAAGGGGTGGGGTCTAGGAGATTCTGCTTTTCCAAGAATCTGAGGTGGCTATGGATTTAAGACAATGTCTGAAAATTGCTAGTCACCACTCCAAAGAAGCTGGAATTAGAGCTTGTGCAAGTTGGCACCTGGATGTTCCTGAAAATCTCTGTAAAGTGCTGTACTTACCCCTGGGATTACTCAGTCTTGAAGGGGGATGTGTTAGGCTAGATAACTTTAAGGCTAGTAAGCCTTACAGTGCAGACATTCATTAAGCAACTAATCTGCTGGTGTGGAGAACTAAGCAGCAATCTTGCCTGAAATTTTAAGGTGATAAAGGGGAGGGAAAGTGCAGGTTGTGATGTCAAGCTTTATTCTGCCATTAGCTAACCACTGTGCACCTACAGGTCCATCCTCCAGGTCTCTGTTAGAAAAGGCTGTGTGAAAGAGGAAGCTTGAGTGGACTCGGGAGGAGGACATTGAAAGATCAGTATAAACCCAAGTTTACAAGTAGGTATATTGTCATTTAGGTGCCTAGGGAAATCTTTAGCCTGGTCAGCCCAACTGAAGCTACAGGTAGCTCAAATTGGGTGACTAGGAAATTGGCCTTAGGAATTGGAGTACCAGGCAAGAAATAAACACAAGGAGGGGCTACACAGGGAATGGTGAATGGGTGGGAGATTGATATGATTTGTGGATGTGAGATGTCCTGAGAGTTAAAGAGATGGACGAATGAAGAAAGACATGCATTGAGGGCTGGCCAGATAGCGCACCTGACTAAAGCACCTTCTTAGGCCAGATAGCTCAGCAGACTAAAGCACCTGCTTAGGCAGAGCTCAGCGACCAGGTTTCAATCCCCGGCCTGCCGTGCTGATCCTGCCCCTGTGGTGCGCTGAACCAGCAACTGAGACTGGGTGTGATGGCACTCGCCTGTAATCCCAGCACTCATGAGGCCCAAAACAAGACAATCACAATGAGTCTGATCTACGTAGTGAGACCTTGAACACCCTGTAGACCCTGTACTAAATACATTAAAAAATAATAAAATAATAATTAAAAAATAGAAAAAAGTAAAAGAAATGCATTGAAATGAAAATGCTCTCTGGTGAATTCTAAACCCCATGTATGGCCTGATGTGAGGTTGTCCTTATTTGGCACCATGAACAATGAACATAACCTCAACACACTTTTGCCTGGGCATCTTGATCTTGTCACAGAGCTAATGAATTTGAGACCAACCTCCTTAAGGTATACTATGTTTTCTGTTTTCAGTGTAACCTGTGGTCTCCTTGAAAAGAAATATTGTTTTCATGTCCTCCTTTGATTCCACTCCTCTTAGCTTTGAACTTGAACTGATCTTTGCTCTGACAGAAGCCAGACAGAGGCCCACTTTGATATTTGACAAGAGAAGAGAGAGGCCCATCCTTATTTATTGATTTGCTTTTCTTCATATGTGGGGTGTGTTTGTTCTGCCTTGTTTTGAAATCCGTAAAAATGTGCAGCAAACCTAAGCCTTATAGATGGTAATAGCCTCCTAGATGCTCTGGCATTTTGCTTAAGGGAAGACTGTGAATCATCATGTTGCCACTGAGGTGGTTAGCAGAGAAGAAGAATGCTAATGTTCCTTGATGTCTGTGTGCAAAGGTGGGAGCTGCTGTCCTCCAGGGGCCTCAGTGTAGAGGGCTGTTACTAGGGCCCTGGGGGGGCCACCCACGTTCACTCTCTTCTTCCACTGCCGGATCAACTGTGCACAAAATCTGTGGCCATCAGGGATTGTTTCATCAGTGTATTTTACTGATAGAAACAAAATCTCATGACTCCTTGCACCTAATCTTTGAATCCTGGGAAGCTGGGATTGCAAGCTGGAGGGCGGGAGGTACATGGCCCCTGATCCCTGTCCTCTCCCCCTCCACTTCCCTCTCCCCAGCTCAACTTTTGTCATCTCTCTTTTCTTCCTCTCTGTCTTCTTATTTAAACCCACTTTTAGCTAGACGTTATAGAAAAGCTAGAAATGATAATAATTCTTAGACAATTAAAACATTTGCCCTATTTTTTCTTATGATATTTACTTTTCTCAAAGAAAAAAAATTTGTAATCTAAGGGTGTGGTCCATCTAGGGTTCTGAGAATCATACTAAGGACTTCCATGGGGACATGCTCATCATATTCCCAGGGTCTTTTATATTTATTTGTTTGTTTACTTTTTGTGCTGGGGATTGAATTTATGACCTTATGAAGCTACAACTCTAGTCCCATCAGTTTGAGAGTTTAATGAAGTTGTCTAAGTTGGAATCCAACTTGCAATTCTTTTGCTTCAGTCTCCCAAAGTGCTGGGATCGTAGGTATGTATCACTACCTCTGACCCAAGAGTCCTTTTCAAGAGACAGAGAGAAGTGCTCCAGCATAGGTTGATCTCTGTGAGAGCCCATACGAGATCTAAATGTGCTGTCTTCAGGTTAGATTGACCCTGGATTTGGAAAGCAATGGCTAAAGAGCACTGCATCTGGAATCATGGGATTGGTACCCAGGGAAATCAAGGCTTCAGGGGTTGGCCAGTATGAGGTGTGTTCATGGGTCAGCAATTTTGCAGAATATGTTTTCAGATTAGCATTTTGGTTCACGTCTGCTTAAAAGTGGAATTCAGCATAGCCACCAAGAGACTGGCTCACTCAACTGTCAGTGATGAGGTCAGAGGTGTGAGCTGTGCCTCGTGCTCTTGCCACCAATAGAGGCTCCCTTCAGTTGTGTCAGCTGAAGATCCCTGCTCCATTGAGCTTTCCTGTGTTACGTTTTGCACGCTATAGCTTGTAACATAATAGGCTGCTTCTTTCCTTGGCTACCATCCAACATAACATATGAGGTCAAGCCACAACATTCTGCACTGCGTACAATTTCTGAATCTTATTAGGCACTATTGGCCTTTTTCCTTCCATTAAATACTAGGCATTTTAGGGCTTGGGCTTGCCTAAACGTGGGCTCTGAGAGCTACCTACATCAGTCAGCAGGTATGCATATACTAAATCTGTGTGCTCTGTGCTACTTCTGTGGTGTCCTGAATGGAATGCCTGGTGAAAGAATCATGGGAATTCTGGAGGTGATTCATATAGATATTTGTGTTTTAACAAACTGGCCTTGATAAGAAGTTTGGACAGGAAACTAACACTAGTGCTGTCTTCCACGGAGGTTTCCTTGTGCCTGGCATAGTGCTTGGTGCAGAGGTCCATCATAAATGTCTTGAAAGAGACTAATGTGTGTCACTAGCTGTATGCACATAAGCTCCACTTTTTACATACTCTCCCATTTGCCATTTCCACTCAACCACAGGAAAATTCCTTTTTTTCTTGTCTTGAAGAAGAATGGAAGCCCTGTCTGGCCCAGGTTTGGTTTCTACAAGTTCCTCAGAACTTGTAGAAGTTCCTCAGAAAAGCAAGCTAGGTGTCACTGAGGGAGGCTTTGGAGAAAGAATGTCCTGAGAAAAACAGACTAGGAAGAAATGTCTAAGACTTAAGTGAGGTCCTTTGGTACAGGGAGGAGTGAGCTTTGGGAATAAGTTTTTTTAAACTATCAGTTCCTTGAGGTTTTAAATCTCAGGTATGGTTGTAGATGGACTAGGTTCAAGGGGTTGCGTGCTCAGGATAAATCTCTCAGCAGTGCTTATAAATTTCTAGGTGCTATTCTAAGTGCTTTGTGATAGGTCAGGATTCAAAATTTCCCAGGCACCTTGCCTCAAACACTTGCTCTTAGCTTTCCAGTGCATCTTTCCCCAAACATTCCTTCCCTCAGTTTCCAATATAACCTACCCAACCCCAATCCCAACCCTGTTCCACATTGTACTCTGGTCTAAGCTCACTTCCTCTTTACGCATGTTGGTCTCAACTCACTCTCTTCTGTTGTAAATAAAATTTAAAAATAAGATAAATGATGCCCACCTAAATCTAGCTGTTCCACCTCCTCCTGAAACTCACGATCTGATTGTTATCTGGCTGCTCCAGCCCATGATTTCCTCCCTGAAAGATCCTATAAAGCCTCCTGATCCCCTTTATCCATTGTTGTCTTGGCTCACGAGGCAGACCCCACATGCGCTTTTAATAAACCTGCTTTACTAGTGTCAGTGTGTCTTGTCTAGTATTACATAAGTCCGGCCACCCAGATTTAACCTAACACTTTGATATATGATCTCATTGAATCCACACTACTTTCCTATGAAACAGGCACCATAATCTTCACTTCATAGGTGGGAAACTAAGATTTGGAGACAGCA
Organism: Capromys pilorides; assembly: GCA_004027915.1. Lineage (NCBI taxonomy): Eukaryota > Metazoa > Chordata > Mammalia > Rodentia > Capromyidae > Capromys > Capromys pilorides. The sequence goes on from PVKN010012349.1 coordinate 16,648, forward strand.
ACTAGCCTTTCCAAGTTGGACCAGCACATTTGTAGAGATAGAATTAAAATCTGGGTCATCTGACTTCAGTAGTCTCTATGTTCATCAAGCTCTTTGTGCCATGTGGGTGGAGTTGGAATATGATTTGTATATGGATAGTTTTCAGAATGAGTAAAGGTAAAGGAATGTAAATTTGGAGTGCAAATTGTGGTAACTGAAATGAGTAAGAGAAATACGACATTTCTTATACACCTAAGCTTATGGACTGAGATTCATATTAGCTCATTCATATTAGACTCGTAGTTAGTGAAATGTAACTTGTTATCTCTTGGAGGAAGTGGGTTCCTCCTACCTGAGATCTTCAACTCAAAGCACAAAGTTGGACAAATGGAAGTGAGAAAGCGCCAAGTACCTGGCATCTCAGCACACTTCCCTCTGACAGTCATGTTGATGATGGCCAGCCAGCCAGGGCTTCCCTCAAGTGTGGGCATCTGACTTTCTCAGCTCCAGAAATAGGATGCATGAGTGCCTTAGCTTGGATGCCCCAGAAGCAGGCCCTGAGACAAGGAGGGGTGCACAAACAATTGCTGAGCAAGGACTTTGGACAGGAGACAAAAGCAAATAAGGTATCATTATGAAAAACTGAGCTCTGTCCGTTCTGGAGCCTTTCAGTGGGTCACATGGAAGTCACCTTAAAGCTGTCTTACCTGAGGGCCAGGAAGGCTTCATATGTGTACTTGAATTTCCACTTAGCTTTGTCTTTGCCTAAAGGAGGAGTGCTATGGTGGGAAGTGTGTTAACTCCCTCCTGCAACCAGCCTGACTCCATTCTCTGTGAGGGAAACCCCAGATAGGTAGCTGGAGACAGCTGCAAAACACCTCAGGCTGATGCATGCAGGGAGATGTGAGCAGAGTCCTGTCTTGCTCTGTGCTTCCGACCCCAATGGTGATTCTAAGAAGAGTCAGTGAGGGCGGCTTCTGTGGGAATCATTACACTGGTGCTTCTTCTCCTGCTCTTCTGCTGACCTGTCTTTGAGACTGTACACAGAGCTTAACACTTCTTTAGGTGGTGCTCACATTTGGTCTTCTAGCAGATCGCATCTGATTTTGTTTTTATGTAGGTTCATCCATTACTTAAGTTGCTGCTTAGTGTTTATGTTCCTCTTTGGGGTGGAGAAGACTTCTGCAAAGCACTTCAACTGAGGAATTAATTCACTTCTTCCTGTAAGTGAGTACCATTGTGTGAACAAATTTAAGCTGTGTTATGCATAGTCTTTTATAGGTACAGATCAATAGAGTTGGTAGGGGAGTATGAATAATATTCTTTGTCTGGAGGGTTCCTTTAGGGGATTCCCATTACTTGTGGCTCTCAGATAGCATTCAAGAACTCTTTTGATGTATAACATTCGCACGATTAAACTTATTTTACTTCTGCTTATTTCGCTCTTACAAAAAAAATATATCTTTTCTCTTTCTTTCTTTCTTTCTTTCTTTCTTTTTTAATGTATCTGATTATTACACAGTCTCACTGCACAACTTGGACTCTTAGTGATTCTCCTGAATTCAGCTTTTCCAGCACTGGAATTACAGGCGTGTGCCACTGTGTCCAGACTCTGTGGCTGGCTCAGCACTTCCACGGGAAGGGGCTGATGATGCATGTGGTGCTAGGGATTGAACCACTGTCCCTGTGCATGCCTAAGCAGGCATTTTAGTCTGCTGAACTATCTCACCAGCCCCTTACAAAGAAATATTTCTAATGCTTGCTTACAAATTTCCCTTGAAATGTTTTCTTTTCATCCCTGTGGTTCATCTATGGAAATCTTCCTAATCTCTCAACATTAGCACCAATTCTACCTCCTATTATTGTGGTGAAACTGGAAGAAACAAACTTTTATTGTGGATGAAATCAGAGAAGGTAGAACTTGTGCTGGGGACCAGGTCCAATGCTATTAAAGTTAGTATATTGAAGATACAGACAATATAAATAAACCCAATAGCATATCACTGCAAAGCAGATAGTAGCTAAAGAGATCTCCAAACTAGCAAAAGAATCTTTCCACTACAGTTGATACTGAACCCTCGCCAACACAAACAAAACATAGAAGCATATGAAAACGAGGCAACAAAATGCTTCCCCAAACTCCCAATTCCTCAAAAATAGATTCGGAGGATACTTATGGAGGAGAAATAAAATACTAAGTTGCTGAATTATAAGAAATTATGTATAAGACAGAAGCAGAAACTTGTTGAGTTAAACAGATCTCAGACTGCATTAATTAATTGATCAGTGATCTTAAAGAAGATATAAACAAAAAATTAGTAGACCTAACCAAAGTGATGCACAATGTGAATGACGAGTTTAGTAAAGAGTACTGTCCATGAAAAAGTGCCAAATGGTGTTCCAGGAGATAAATAATTCTATTGAAAGTACGGGCAGAAGAAAGCACTATGAGTAGAGAAGATCAGAAGTAGGAGATTGGTCTGATACTTTTGGCCATATACTCAGGTGAAATAGTAGCAGGGGAAGGAAACTAGATCCAACAGCTGCTCAGTAATGCCAAGAAGGATAACCCAAGACTCACAGAGTTAGGTCAGAAGAAAGCATACAATTTATAAAGCAATTTTATAGAAACCACAGCAGAAAACTTTCCAGATATGGGGGAAAATTCAAAATATAGGCGTATGAGGAATCTAGAATCCCAAATAGCCACAACTAGAAAGAACTCCATGACACAGTATGGTCAAAATCCCAGAAATCCAATATCAAGATTGAATTTTAAAAGCTGTTAGAGGGACCAGCAATATAGCTCAGTGGCACAAGTGCCTGCCTGCCAAGCACAAGGTCCTGAGTTCTATTCCCAGTACAAAAATAAATAAATAAATAAATAAATAAATAAATAAATAGTCAAAAAATTAAAAAAATCAAAAACAAAACAAAAAAGGCTATTAGAGAAGAGTAACAAATCACTTATGAAGGTAAACCAATTAAGATTATAGAAGACCTCTGAACACAAACTTCATAGAACAAAAGAGCTTGGAGAAAAAATGTTTAAAACACTAAAATGAAACAAACAAACAAACAAACAAATAAATAAATAAATAAGACTTTTAACCCAGACTAAAGTATTCTGTAAAACTATCATTGGAAATTAATGGAGAAATAGAACTTCACATGACAAAAAATACAAAAAGAAATTTGCGACCACTAAATCAGAAATTCAAAAAATTGCAAGAGTATCTTAGACAATGAAGTCAACAATGCCAAATCAATGAAAAGAGTACATTAAGCAGCAGAAGCAGTTATCGAAAGGGAAGAATGAAGGACTCAACCACAAAAACTAATGCAATGACAAGAATAAATCAATATGTTTCAGTAATAACTTTCAGTGTAGATGGAGTCAACTCCACAATCAGAAGGCACAGATTGTCAGATTGAATTAAAAAAATAAAATTTAACAGTATGTTGGGTACAAAAAAGATGCATTTCATCCAAAAAGAAATTCACATACTGAAAATCAAAGGATGAAAAAGATATTTCAAGAAATGGGCATACAAAGACAGGCATCCTATTTTTAGGAAAAAAAAAAGTGGACTTCAAGCTAAATTGATCAAAAGAGACATTCTTTAGGTCACTGTGTGTTCGTTAAAATAGTAATTCAACAGATAGTGTTAGCAATTGGAAATATATATGCACTGAATGCCAGCACTCACAATCCCATAAAACAAACATGTGGGGCATAAGAGATCAGAAAAATATCAACAAAATCATAGTAGCCAACTTTAGTGTCCTACTTTCACAAATAAGTCAACTAGACAGAAATCACCAAAAAAGAAATATCAAAGTTGAAACACAGAGTATTTCAGCCAACAACTGAGTGCACATTCTTCTCACTAGCACATCGAACTTTCCCCAAAATAGAACATATATGATCCATAAGGTTTGCTTAGATAAATAAAAAATTAAAACTATTCCATGGCTGTGACTCATCCAGATGGCAGACACTGACACAAGTTCTACAAAACACTGTACATTGGTTGAATAAATCCTGAGGGGTTTTGACTGACCTTGTCAGATACAAAAGTTACATTTTTTTTACATAGGTCTTGCTTTATCTTGTTCTTAGTCATCCAGCAGAAAAGTCTAACCATGAGGTATAAAAAGTAATGCCATATTAACAAGCTGAGCTGTAAAGGCTCAAGTCAGGAGCTTCTGATAT
>PVKN010012350.1:0-20841 GCA_004027915.1 Capromys pilorides
CCTTTTATTAGTTAACTGAGATGTCAAAATCAAGCAACTGTTTAAACCTTTAAATGGTATTTCATATTTGTTTGTAAAATATCAAAACCTATTTTATATGCTATTTTAAATTTAGGACAGTTTTAAACAACACACACTTAACTAGGAATCAAAAGAATTTTAAGTAATCTTTTAAAATATCCTGGGGCAATGGCCTCAGACCTTTGTAGCTGTTCTACCTGGAGGCTACCCACACTTGTATCTAAAAAAGCTCTTAAAATGTTTTTTCTTTATTTTTTATTTTTTAGCCCATTATTTTCTTTTAACAATTTAAAAAAAATTTAGCAAAAATTAATGACCAATTGAGCAATATAAGAATTTTGTGTGGCTTAAACAATGGTTTGGTTGGATAGAATTATAACTTTGATTTTCTTGTATAAAAAGCATTGATTACCTGAAATAAAACCTGCAGACCATTTAGGACTGAAGCTATCTTTGACTGATTTTATTCCATAGGTGTGCTGGCCTAGCAGCAAGCAGCAGCTTAATGGTCTTAGCACCTACAAAGGGTTTTCTTGAGCCCACATTACTTCCCAAATCTTTAAGGGAACTATGGCCCTGTAGCCAAGGCCTCTGTGCATAGCCACTAGGTATCACCTGTTGCTCTACTGATAATAGGGCCAGACAATGCAATATGAGTTTAACATGCATACAGAGAAGCTGACTTCTATTTTCAATAAGCAGTTAAGTTTTAATTTGAAAAGGTTTAGTAGTAGATATCATAAGTAATATTTCTCCTCCATAACCACTATCAAAAATTACCAAATGTACAAATACACCTTGGACAATATCAGTACTCCTTTTTAAATCAGAGATATGATAGCTTTTGGAATAGGACTGAAAACTCCAGTTTTAATTTAGTAAATTCCTTAAGCAGGGAGCAAAAGTTGATTTTCCACAGTCATCAGATCTAAGGCTGTGCTTCTGCTTCTGGAGGTTGCATGGAGAAGATCTGTGATCTTGAGTTTGATTGAAATTTGGGCTGGCCACTAGAAACTGTGTGTATTCCATATAGTTTATCTATGGGCCCCTGGATGATAGACTCCTTCTACAGTTTCTTGGAGATTATAAGGATTGGCCATGCTTATCAAATTTGGAGCAGCATTCATTATCCCAATGTTTACCTTTTCTACATCTCAGACAAAGTCCTGGAACAGTCTTGCTATTTTTATCTCCTTTTTTCTTTTTATTTTGTCCTTTTCTGCAATCTTTTCTCATATGACCCATTTTTCCATATTTAAAACACTTGGTATGATTTTATGTTTTTTAAAAAAAGACTGTAAGGCAGCTGCCAATAAATTAGCTTTGTATGGCTCTGAGTCAATATCAGCACAGGCCTTAATATATTCTTCCAATGATGCACCCTGTGCCTTAAAGGGACCTAGAGCCTTTTGACATTAAGCATTTACATTCTCAAAAGACAAAGTTTGTAACAATAAATCCCTCAAATCTGGTGCTCTCACTGTTTTGTGTATAGCTTCCCTTAATCGGGAGACAAAATCTACATATGGTTACTTATTAGATTGGAGAACCTTAGCCAATGACTTTTGAGCATCCCCTGGTGTTTCCACTTTTTCCCATGCTCTCAAGCAACAAATGCAAGTTTGCACAATAGCCACATCATCATATTGCAATTGGGCTTGGATACCAAGCCAGGCCCCTGACCAGTGAGCTGATCTGATGAAACATTAACTGGGGGATTTTGTCCCCTGCTAATCCTTTCTTGAATATCTGCTGCATCTTTCCACCAAGTTCTAAATTGTAAATATTGGCTTGGCTCTAAAATTGTATGACACAAAACTTCTCTATCATGAGGAATTAATCTATGTTCATTTACCAATCCTTGTATTAATCCAATTGCATAGGTTGATTGCATACCATAGGCCGTAACAGCCTGATTTAAATCTTTAATAACTTTATGTTGTATGTTATGGTCCGGTGCCAGCTTCATAAGGTTCGAATCTCAGCTCTACCAAAATTCAGCACCACAAAGTAGCTAGTGGCTATGAGAGAGAAAGCCCGTGGGGAAGTATCCCTTTCTGTCCTTCTAGATTTCTTTTTTTTTTTTTTTTAATGTATTTAATACAGGGTCTACAGGGTCTCACTGCATAGATTGACTCATAGTGATCCTCCTGTTTTCAGCCTCCCAAGCAGGGGTATTACAGGCACACACTACCATGCCCAGTATCAACTGCTGTCTCAGCGCACCTTGGGGATGGGGCCAGCACAGCATGCTGGGGCTCGAACCCCAGATGCTGCACTCTGCCAAAGCAGGTGCTTTAGTCCACTCAGTTCTCTGGCTGGCCCTTGTCTTTCCAGATTCTTACATTTCAGGTTACAATGATCCCTTACAGTATGTATCATGTACATTAAAGCTAAGACAGAAGTTCCAAGGTCAACCAACCATCAGTGACAGAGTCAAAAAATGGGAAACATGAGTTTGTGAAGTCCTGCACCTAATCTCTTCAAGTGGGCCGGCTTAATCCATTTGTTTCCCGAGATATCACCAGCTTTCTTCTTTTAGATGGCACACTGATGCTGGCATTCTTCCATCACCTGTTCTTTCCAAACATTTCTTACCTTTCCTTCGATTCATATTATAATTCACACATTGATTTCTGCTTTCAATCTCTCTTTTCTCAGCACCACCATTCTCTAGAGAAGAGCTGTAGGGTAAGAAGGGGTAGGGAAGGAGGGCTAAAGGAAGGACTTTCTAAGACTTAGGAACTATGGAAAATATTAGTGGAAGAGCTGAGAGCCGAGTGTGGGGTAGAAGCAGGTGAGACAAGGCACATGAAATCCATCTACTTCTCTGCATCTTCATTACATCTTTAATCAGATCCTCGCCTCTCTGCACTAGAGCACAGCAGTACTCTCCTAACTAGAATTCTAGGGATAGCAGGGCTAAATTTTCTTCTTTCTCTTAATTAACTCACCATTTCCAGTGCAGAATAATACTGGCACATAGAAAGCCCTCATTAAATAACTGGGGAAGAAAGGAAGACATGCAGGCTGGGAAGGGAAGGAAAATGTTTACACGTTGGCTTTTTTTTCAATGAATTTCCATTTCTTTTGTGGTTAACTTAATACCACAGGCAGCAAGACTGCTTGATCCCCAGGCTCTGACTTGAGTCTTACATCCCATAAAGACTCTCTCCTCCTACTCCCCACTACACACTAACCAAACTGCTTCTGTTTAGTCACCTGGACTGGCTCAGATTACCAACACCTTGGAGCCTTTGTTCTGCTCTCTTTGTTTGTCAGACTCTCTGATATTAACTTCCTCCTTGGTCTTCAGTTGTACCTTTAAAATTACTGTTTAAACCTACTTTCTTTAATGCCTTCCACACTTTTCTTGGTAACAACTGTTTCCTTGGTAGACTGTTCCAATTTTATATTCAGGTATTTATGGACATGTGTACCTATTCACTAGCCTGTGGGCTTCCATTCATTATTATGTCCCTCAGTAAGGAGCTTCACAAAGGGCAGGCACCATGTCTGTCTCATTAACCTCTGCATACCCAACAGCCAGGACAACATGACCTGTGTATTAAATGCTCAGTTCATAAGAGCTGAATATGTGGAATCATTCTCTGGCATAGAAACTGCATCTCTGGACTAAGTAACTTTATCATTTCCTTTAACTTCCATCCTGTATCATTCAGAAAATGTGGAGCATATGCTAAAGAGGTGGTGCCTGGGAATGTTTTGGCCTGGGAGAAGTGCCACTATGGCAAGAGTGCTGGTTCAGCATGACACAGTCTCTCCAGTGTAATGTTTCACTGACAGTGGAGCAAATTTGCAGGGGCATAGCTCTACCACCAGAACAGCGCACCTTGAAGACCAAGAAATCATTGTTCTCAGAGAGTCAGAAGGATAACAGGGACCCTGCTCTAGTGATAACCACTGAACCCTAGAATAAGGTTCAAGTAAGCCTCCAAGCAATGACATAATGAAGATAAGGAGTATTTAAACTTCCTATTTAGTCATCAAATGGTTTCTCTCTAAGGATATAAAGATAACTAATTTTAAGTGCATTTAAAATGTGTCAGTCATTGTGCAAAACCCTTGACACGCATAATTTTAAATCTCATAAAACCCTATGAAATCAATTTTATAACAATATCCATTTTATAACTGAAATAAAAGAACTCACAGACTGACTGGATAATTTGCTCTTATACACCTGGATATTCAATTGGAAGTAAATATTTGAATGCAAGTCAGATGGTTCCAGCTTTGATGGTTCTGTGCTTTTACTGGCATATCCCAGGGTCTATGATGGTAGATGGAAAACCACAACATGAATTCTACAAAGATTTTAATGTGTTTTGTACCCAAAAGTTCATGTGTGGGAGAGTTGGTCCTCAATGTAGTTAAGACTAATAAAACTTTTAAAAAGTGGAACCTAGAGAGAGGTTCCTAAGCTTCTACAGGAAACCTGTGGAAAGGAGAGCAGGACACCTTAGTAACTCCATAGCTTCCTGTTTTGAGACATGATCTTTCATTCACATGCATACTCCTGTCATGACACCCATTAGCTAAATCAAAGAAGCCATTTAATTTTTGACTTTGAACATCCAGAAACATGAATCAAATAAACCTCTTTTCTTTGTAAGTAACCTCAAGTATTTCCTTAGAGTGATGGGAAACAGACTAATGCAAATACTGAAGATAAAAGTTCTCCTTCTAACATGGCACTCACATGAAGTGTAGAGATGTCACTAGTTGAGTAGTGTGTGGTAGAGGCTGAAAGTATGTGGTGGTCCCTCCCAGCACAGGACAGATTCTCTACCACAGAGCAGCAAAACTTGGAGCAGTAGGGTGTGAGAGTTTAGGGAGGCATAGTTGGATGGTTAACAGTGGAACCTCTGATCAAAAGGTTGAATCTATTACTTTGAGCAGCTCTTAGTCTATCAATTCTGACTCATATTCTCCTACTCAAGCTATGAAGCCCTTTCCAGAATGTTCCCTGTGTTTTTATCTATTTTTCCTCATTTTAATGATACCTCTATAGAGAACCTGGTGGGTAGTTGAGACATAATGAAGATTAGAAATACATTTGACAACAGCAGAGGATCAGAAAGCTCTGAAAATTGACCAAGCTATGAAAGAAAAAGGGCTGGTGATATAGCTCGTCAGCACAGTGCCTGCTTGGCAATCACAAGGTCCTAAGTTCTATTCCTCATACCAAAAGAAAGAAAAGATTCTGCATACTTGTCTGGATTTCGCTGTTAAACATGTTTTTCTCTTTTCAGGGAATAAAAAAGATATAGAGCAAGGGGAGAGGAAAAGGAAATTTCTCATTGTATATAATTAAATAAAAACAGAATAAAGTTGACTGTGATCTCCCCATGCATATACACCTTCAGAAACAACTGTGCTGATAGTTTGTGGGATATCCTTTTCCTAACATCATTTTCCCCACAGGCAAACATCAGAGGACAGTTGCTCAAGAACAAAGTCCTTGAGAAAAAAATGCTGTCTTAGCTACTTACTCATTTCTAGGACAAAATACCCAACAACTACAAAGTAAAGAAGAAAAGACTAACTTTGGTTCACAGTTTGTAGAGATTCTCTTCCACAGTCAGCTGCCAAGGCAGGGGTGCGCAGCAGAAGAGAAACAATTCATGGCACTGCAGGCATGAAGCAGCAGCAGGGGAACCTCCTCCTCTTTCCCGTCCGTATTTTATACAGACTGCAAGCCTATTGGTTGGTACTAACAAGGGTATGAAGGTTCGAGAATATTTGATTTGATAGCTCATCTTCCAGACACACTGAGACAATGATTTTGTTCAACATTTCTCAAATTTAGAGGTACATCCCTACAGTACATTCAAGCTAGAATTCTGTGCCAATGACTTGTCATTCTGGATTACTCAGATCTACTTAGGTAAAGATTTAATAACCAAGGTACAATGTTAATTCTAAAGAAAAAATATACATTTAAATTGGACACCTGATGGGGAAAAGATGCTGAGGATAAGAAACAAATCTGGGATCTAACTACATCATTAATCCTGGAGAAAGCTGCTTGAGAGTGTTTGGACCATTTACTCTGCTAGAAAGCAATGTCCTCAGACTGGGAGAATGGTAATGCCAGATCTAACTGTAGAAGGAGGGGCTTGAGCAGTGGCAGTGGTACACAGCGTAAGTCTTTGTCTCAGAAGAAAAGCCCAGTTGGTGAACTCAGGGAAACTTGAAATTAACTCATAGTTCAGTGATATAGCTTAAGGGGTTTAACTATTTTGATGTTAGAATTGGTCCTAGCATCCAGCATAGGGTTATTTTGATATCTTGTGACCATAGTTACAGGAAAGGAAGCCTGCAAGGGCTGAAGGCCAGGTCATGTCAAATACTTCTGAATTCCACAATTATAAAATTAGGCCTCTTAAATTTTGTAAAAATTTCATTGCATAAAATTATGCATACAAGTCGAGCACTGTGAATGCACCAGTAGTGTATTAAGGCTAATGTGGGTATGTGTGGCAGGGAAGATTAGAGTCCAAGAAGAGGAATAAACATCTTTATACAAGATGCCAAAAATAATAGCTTTGCATGCATATCAACTATTATTATTGTATAGAGTCAAGTAATTGTACATCTCAAATCTTGACACTTCCTGTGCAAATATGTCAATACATAAAAATCATTTACAACCAATTAAGCTTCTATTTAGAGCACCTTCCCTGAAAAATACTTGGCTACTTTTAATAATCATGATGGATAAACTCAAAAGATATACTTCTTAGGAAAGTGATACAACTGCTTTGGAGAATTTTTTAAATTGTGATATTTTCCCCTTTTCCTGCCTCCTTTTTTCTGTGAAACAACTTTTTATGCAGCACTTCCAGCATTGGATGTGGCAGGCAGAAAGCAAGAATAGTTTGGCTCAATGTGCAGCTCAGTGGAAGGGCACAAGCTACTTTGACAGAATCATGGAATTCTCCTTTTTGGCCTTCTTTTCTACCTCTCACCCCTGGTCCCACCACACCATTCAAAGCCATTGGGATTATACTAAGTGCAGAGTAATTAAGAAGTATGATTTTAGTGAAATAGACAAGTGTTTATGTTGTGTGTTCTATAGAAAAAAAAATGACAGTTTCCTTAAATAAGCAGTGTAGTTCTCAGGCTTGCTTTTTTTTTATCCCAAGCTGTGCTCTTGTTTTACTGAAGGTCTCTCTTCAAAATGCAATAATTTAGTCTCCTATAGCAGCCCACAGTGAGGGCAGAACATTGCCAACAGAGTGGTACCAGTCCTTTATGCTCCAATGTCTTTCATACTGCACAGGACTTAAGCACAACAGTCTACCCCGAGGCAAGAGGCTGGGGGTTCATTCCAAGATGCTCCACAGACACCAGAAATCTTAGATACTACTACCTGACTCTATTACACACACTATGTTTTTTTGGTTTTTTGGGTTTTTTTTTTCATACATGCAAACCTAAGTGTACTAGTCACTTTCCTATCTTTGGGATAAAATACCCAAAAATCCTTAAATTTAAAGGATATATTTATGTTGGTTTGCCCATTCTGGTGGGTTTGGTCCATGATCTGCTGGCTCCAAGGTAAACATGACATAGCACAAGGCAGCCAGAGGAGCGCTGTTCAACTCAAGGCAACCAGGAAGCAGAGGAAGAGAAGGGAAGACCCAGGGAGGAGAATGAACCTGTGTAAGCCACCAGAAACCCCTCCTTCTGACCAGGCCCCACCTCCAAGCATGAGACTTTGAGGACAGCTTAGATCCAAAGTATCACACTGTGATAAGGTTTATCCTTGATCTTAGCTGAAGGGCCAGGATGCAAGTTATGATAAATTTTAATTTATAAATCAAGCACAGTAAAAGATAATAACTGATAATAAAATGGAGAAAGTATAGCAACATACTATGAAATGTTTTTAAAACTTATGAATTATTTCTAGAATTTTTTTGTTTAATACTTTCAGACCTAGGTTGACAGCATATAACTGAAACAACAAAAATCCTAGGTTGGGGAAGAGGAAGGAGGGCAATGCTACAGTATAACAGAAATGATGCCTGTTTCAGACCCTTAAGCATGGAAAGAATTGATACTTAGTTCAAACCTAGTCCAATGTTTACTTTCAAAATTTATTTTCTCATAATGTAGAAAGTCCTAAAGTTCAGTTTCTTTGTCACATGATGTCATCAGAAATTCAGGATAACTTTGCTCCCTGTCTGCTCCACCAAACAAGGCAACAGCTTCATCTCAGGAGTGACATCCTCAGGGTCAGCAGTCAGCACAATATCCTTGTCCATATCCAGTGGGACAGAAGCAATGACCTTCTCTGCAGAAATCTCAAGCAAATCTATTCTTGTCCTCATTTTATTTTCCACTAGATCCTCATCACCTTCAGAGTAGCCATGAAAAGCCAAATGCCAGCTGCAAGTTATTTGCATATTTCTAATTTCTAGGCATATTTAAAATTTTCTTTATGTCCTTTTGCATGTATTAATATGGATGAGTTTTAAAAATAAACAATTGACAGGGGAAATAATCTTAGGTATAAAGAGGTTTTAGCCAAATATTTGAAGTTTCCAGCAAGTAATCAAAACCCAATAGGTATCTTTTGAGTGAACAAAGAATAAATGCATCTCATAGCCTGAATCTATGTGACTCCAAACCAGCCACTGAAAAAAGAAAAAGAACAAACATCCTAACATCTCATTCTCATCCAAGGAGAAACAGCCATAATATTATAGTCATAGTGCATGATGATCCTATTACAGGGAAATCTGTCTGTTCCTTGAGGACCTCACCTTTCCATTACACAAACGCTCAACCAAAAGCTTTGAAACTAAATTGCTTTACTTTCATATATTTATTTTTCCTACATGGCCAAATTTTAGGAAGATACTATATCTTGCAACCTCTGAATCTAGACAAGAGACAATAAGGGCTCCATCTTCCTGCTGTGTAATAGACTTCAAAGGACCAGGTACAAAGCCATTGACTTAGTAGGAAAATTGACATGTTCAGATCTCAGATTCCCCACCAGGTATTTTGATAAACTTTTTAGTGGATAAAAAGTTTATCTCCTCCTACCCCAAACCTCAAAAAAGCATATGTTCAAGTCCTAATTCCCAGTGACTATTAAAGTGACCTTCCTTGGAATTGGGGTCTTTGTACATGAAAACAGGTGAAGATGAGGCAAATGAGCCCTAATTCGATGAGTGGCAATGTTGTAAGAAGAGGGCAATGTAAACAGACAAAAGTCAAACAACACACAAGGACTGCAGCATGTAGCAATGGAGGCAGAGACTGAGTGGTGTGCTTACAAGCCAAGAAATGCCCAGGACCACTGGAAACTGCCAGGAACTGGAAAAAGCTGAAGTGCCTTGAGGGAAAAGATCATTATTTCTGCCTTCCATACCAACTCCCTCTACCACTAGGCTTCAGCTATGGTGGGTTTGTTCCACTAAGAACTTCCAGGAGATTTTATAATCCAAATAAACTTGTGCCAATGTTCTTCTGGCAATAAGAATCATCAAAACTATGTTTATTATTATCTATCTCCTTGTCCATCCAGATTGCTAGCTCCTCAGCATTTGACAACTTTCATGTTTTTAGTCTGGCGTTCTTTCTGTCCACCTTCTGGTAACTGCTTTGAGCCATAACATATAAAATCTGCAGAAACTGTTTCTCTCATTTCTGTTCATCTTTCTGTATTGCCATAAAGTTACTCATCTGGAAATGGCCCTATCACTCAACCTCCACCCGACAGATGTTCACAAACCCCAGGTGGTCAGTCATGAGACACATACACCACTCTAGCCCCTAGGTGTTGCTACTGCTGCTGCTGTCTTGTCGATTGCCTTCTTCATCAATTAATATGCACTATTAATAGCTACAGAACAGATAGCCTTGTCAGACCCTATGCTAGGCATTGAAGATGTAGCAAGATGAAAGTAGGTACTGGAAGCCCTTGAGAAGTCTGATTTCTAATAAGCGAAGGTCATAAATAAAGCAAAGAAAGTGTTGATAAAAACTACAAAGAAATTAATTGAATGGAGTAGAGAAAGGCTTTAAGAGTAATTATAATTTTGAAAGGGCAGGCAATAAAAATCTACCCTGGTTATTATAGCAGACCACCATGACAAACAATAGTAAGTTGTAAATATTCTATTTATCCTGTTGAATGGTAGCATTTCATTTTGATTTTCCAGGCAGGATCATCTCCTGGTGCCAGTGGTTTTTGCTTTCTCTCTACCTCTTGCAGAAAGCTTTTCCTACCTGACTGTCCCTGAGCCACAGTGTGCCCTTCCCTTGGCAGATCCTGGTCTGAGGCACTCTGTGTTATCCTGTTGGGCTTCTGAACATGTCACACAGAACTGACCCCCGCCCCACGTGATTTTCCAAAAGCAAAACAAAAAATAAGTGTAGTCATGCTTCCTCCATCCCAAACCCGGAGAACAGAACTGAGAACATCTGAGGGGAGTCTTCCCTTTTACTCTATGCTATCAGAGCCCACCTCAGGCCTCTACTGGACTTGGACTCACAGGGCCTCTACAGCAACGGTGCCAAACTTATGACACATGTGGTGTTTTTCTGTTAAGACAAAGGATGCTAAAGTACGAATTGTTCTTTTCAAAGTAAAGCCTCAGTATTCATGTTTAATGGCAGTGTTGGCACTTTGTGTTAAATCTATAGGTTTGGGGCTGCCATTTGGGCACTTCTCTCTAGAAGGTTCCCCATCACTGCCATAGAGTCAAATTCCAAGAAATTGTTTATCTCCCACCTCTTCAACTCCCTGTTCTTTCCATTTCATTTTATTAGCTTTAAGAAAAATCAAGTGTGGCAGGCAGCTGCTGCTGCAGTGGGGACACTCAGCACAATGACCTCTAGGTACCCTGTCTGCTCCCTGTAACTCTGGCTCCTTCATTCTAGAAATTTGATTAATGCCATCCCAATCCACAAAGCTCGAAAGTGCTGAGCTATCACCTGCCTATTTGTCCCTTCTAGTGTTTAAAAGGAAATCAATTGATGGCGGCTTAGAGGCTCATGTTTCTATCCTTTGCTTCCTTTGCCAGAAGCGAATTCCACTGTTCTGAGGGAGAACAAGCTGTGCGCCTGCCCTGCAGCCTCTCCTGTGACAGTGAGATCATAAAGAAAGCCCACACACCCCTCCTTGTGACAATTAAAGCATGCAGCATGGCAGCACAGAGGTGAAGCCGAGCTCCTCTCCCATCCCAAGGGATTCTTGATTCTTTGCCTTCCAAAATCAGCAGGAACAAAAAATCAACAAGGCACTAAGAGGGTATACAACAGCCATCTGGGAGGTTAAAGGCCATTGGTGACTAGCTACAAAATCTCAGACATGTCAGTTAGCCACTCAGTGACTCTGTTTCTCCTTCTAAAATGGTATGAAAAGTAGGACCTACTTTCAAGGCACGTAGTAAAAGCTAAATGAGTTCAGATGTATAAAGCAATTGAGACCAAAAGTGGCACATAGTAAACACCATGTAAGTTTCAGCTTTCATTCGGGGCTAAAATAAAACACGTAAAATCATGTTTATTAGTTGGAGGCAGATTGTGTTCTGTGTCTTCCCCAGGAGAAACAGTGGGATATGACGGCTTCTGACATCAGACAGACAAGGCAGTGAATCAGGCCCCAGTTGCATGACCTTGGAAATGATATTTGCCCCAGGTAAGCATCAACTTCCTCATCTGTGCAACAGTGATAATAACATGCTTCTCAGAGACTGCTGTGAGAACTGGGTGAGCTACGTGTACAGAGGAAACAAACATACTGAATGTACGACTTGAAATGCACAAAACCCAACGTGCATCCTTGATGGGCAAAGGAGGTTCCTGGAAGCAGAGAATTTAATCATCCCAGAATTCCAGAAAGAGATCTTTGCCCCGGCTCATGTTCCCTAATAAAGGGCCACTGTGTGACCTGTTCTGAAGTCCAAGTCACCCAAGCAGTTAGGCAAGGTGTTCTCAGTACCCATGCTTGTGTGTTTTCATGTCCCAATCACTGAGTCTCCTAGGTTATCCTAACCGAGATCTCACCCTGCCTGACACCCTCTTCTATATCCCATCATTATTCCAAACTGTCCTTTGAACATGGTTCTATACACAGCCAGCCACAGAGTCAAGCTCTCCCAGTGATTATGGACTGGTAGGTCACCTTTTCTGGTTTACTAATATTAAAGGCTTCCCTTCAAAACTACCAGCTGAAATGCAGCAACATGGTAGCTATATCAGACACTGAGGTAGGTTTGACAAGAATAGAAAGCATAGTACTTCACTGGGAACTGAATCAGGGCCCAAGATCCTATATGACCTGTGTGTGCAGAATCCTTCTACTGCCTTGAAAAGAACTCATATCATGCAAGCATAGCATCATATTTCTGACTGAATCAATTTTTTATCTTTGTCTCCATGATAATAGGCTGAGGTTCTACTTCCAAAATAGCCAGATGACAGGCTTGGGTTCACTTCTTCCATGTGCCTTAGTTCATATAAGAATACTCATAGAAATCAAGTGCTTTATCCATGATTACAAAGGTAAGAAATAATGGTCAGATCTAGAACCCTGGTCCCAAACTTCTGTCTCATCTTTCTTTCCAGCTCATCATCGGCCCCAATTGTTTCAGATCTTTAGACATAGTGACCCATTTATGTAACCAAAACTTCTTTCTCATTCCAGGATTTTATCTCCTACTGGTACACTCACAGAAAAGAATATTTGCAGAGAATGTCTCTCTCTATAAAACCAGGGATAAAGTACTTCAAACAGCTCGCCCTGAAGCAAGTCATGCCCGAGATGTGCTTTCACTGTACCAATGCCTTGAGTCACTCAAAATGCCCACCTGTCCACCTTGTCCATCTAATTTTCCAGGTAAATATCATGAGCCACCTTGAAGCAAGTCATTTCCTGCTGATAGGCAGCGCTTGACATTGCTACAAGCATTCATATTTTACCACCTGGTCATTAATCCCAAAAATGCCCTACACCCAAATTCTTAATTGCCTGAACAAATGGTTTGCATGGGTGATTAACCACCAGAGCAAATTGGCAGCACCTGCTGATAGCAAAAGTACTTTGTGACATTAGTCTTACTTGCCTCCCCTTGATCCTAGGAGACAGTGAGGGAGAAGTTGAGAGAACAGTTAGAGTCATGAAAGCATGGCCTGAAGGTGAGGGACAGGGCACCTCTTACCTTTCTAGCTGTCAGGGTAATAGAAGATGAAAATGCAAACTGTAGCATGTGGGAGAGAGACCTGCTGGGAGCACACTGCAGTATGAGAATTTAGGTTCAGTCTCAGTTATGATTAAACACATGTCCTTATTGAGAAGTTTACATGTCTATAAGAAGTCCCTCGGCAAAACAGTCTAACAGTGGTCTGAGTGCGCCCCCTCCCTTAGCGTAGGGTATGCCTTTCAATACTGGCTCCATTGTTTACCTGCCCAGATCCTGGGATTCTCTGGATACACTAGCCCCCTCCCTGCCACACAGCTACTACTTGCAAGGTTTCTGAAGAACAACCATTCTGTATGTGACTCAACCACCACCTAGACCTGTGGTCTGAAGTCAAATCCCTCACAGTGCCATCTTACACTTTTTCGAACTGAAACCAAAGATGAAGTCAGCGTTGTTCTGCTGCACATGCTGGGAAGCGTGCGGCACTCCAGGCTAGCGTTCCCTGCCAGTCCTCACTTCCTACAGCAGAGCCTCTGGTGTAGCTGGCCTCACCTTCCTCCAGGCCTCACCTCCATAAACTTCCATGTACTCACAGTCCTTTTCTTTTATTTTTTAATCTTTTATCTATTTATTTGGTACAGGGTCTTGCTATATAGCTCAGATTCCTGGTCATCCTCCTGTCTCAGCCTCCCCAGCACCGGGATTATAGGCATGTGCCACCACACTGGTTTCAGTGGCCGGCTCTATGTGGAGCCAGCACAGCATGCAGTACTGGGAATTGAACCCAGGTCCTTGAGCTTTCCATGCAGAAGCTTAGACCACCAAGCTATCTCCCCAGTCCTTTGCAATCTTACTCTGTTGGTTTCTCAGTAGTTAATTGTTCCTTTCATGTACAAAGATTTCATGAATAACATGCTAATTCTAAAGAAATACCTTTAATCTTAGAATTGCAGGCAAATTTTTAGGTCTTAAAAGGAAAAAAAAATCTTAGGCATGTTTAAGAGCTCAAGATAAAACAGACATTTATATAAACCCTACACAATCTTACATATTCCCTTGCATACAAGGAAGGTAGACAAAGGTTTCTCTCACTTTTATATGGCCACAAAGTGAAGCACTCCAAAACTTAGTGGTTTAAATCAACATTATTTACCTTTCCTGGTCCTTAGAAAGTTGTCACAAGACAGATGGTCCTCTCATCCTTCAGATGATCCTGTGCTACCAAAAACTTGGCTGGGCAGAGCAACCAAGACATCTCCTTTGTGGCTGAGAGTTGGCACAGGCTAAAGACAGAATCAAATGAGGACTTATGCCGCAACACTTACACATGGCCTCAATCAAGCTTGGGATTCCTATAGCTGAATTTCATGGCAGCAAAGTTTCAAGGTAGAGTAAGAAAAAGCAAGCACTTCAGCAGGCTCAGTCAAAAGCCACACAGCAGTTTCTAGCCTCAAAAGCGATCATTTCTGGTATACTTTGTGGGTCAATTGAGTCACAAATCTAGATGAATCTAGATTCAAAGAGAGAAGAACACCTATTGTAAATCCTGGGAGGCTTGGTTTGCTGGAAAGCCATCTTTAGAGACTTGCCACCCTAGCCAATCTCACTATGACCATCCTCTTCTATCCACTACTGGTTTATAAGTCTTCTGCATGTAAAATACACTCCACCCTTCAAAGACTGCCAACTATCAGCCCACTGTGGCTTCAGGTTGGGGTTTTAAAGTCCTGGATCTCATCACCTAAACCAGGTCGGTTTACTGAGGCAATTTCTCAGGGGCACTTTCTCAGTAAACATCAATCTCTTCTAGTTAGCTGTTATTACATAACAAGCCACTCAGTGTTTAGTGGACTCTACCAAGCATTTAAAGTTATAGAGAATTCAGAAGACATACACCTGATGATTGTCATCAGCTAGAGAAGCAGTGGATCATGGGTCACTTCTAAGGTGTCTTCTTCACTTATATATCTTGTGGTTGATCTCTTTGTCTCTCTCTCTCTCTCTCTCCCTCCATCCCCCTCCCTCCCTTACACACACACACACAGACACACACACACACACACACACACACACACACACAGAGTAAAGTTATTTCAATATAGCTGGACTTACTTGGTCATTAGATTTTCTCAAAGATGTTCCTGGAAGTCCTAGATCATCCCTTCTCCCATATTGTGTTATCAAAGCAAGTCATGAACAACAGCCTAGACTCAAGGGGAAGGAGATAGACTGCACCATAGAGAAAAGGATGCCTGAGGAAAGGAACTGGTGCTAGCCACCTTGGAGATGAGCTATTAAGAATTCCTTATTGCCTAACAAAACAACAGAATTATCCTAAGAATCCTTGTCTGCCAAGTCTAGTGTAAAGGCCACTGCCCTCAAGGCAGTGATTCCTTTAGAATTCTTAGGTGCCTTTATGAGTATTCATGCAATAAACACATGTATCCCAGCACCTGCTGTGCCCTTTACAGAGATTACTTAGCTGCATGTCTTTCTGATGTGTTGCTGCTGCCAGCATCTGTGCTACTCACAGCTCCATCTCCGATACCCATCATGGTACACTGCACACAGCACACCTCAATAAGTATTTAACGGGATAAAAATGGAAGCTGATTATCTCTATAGCCAAACTTGCTGGAGCTGACCTTTGGTTTCAAAGCCAGGGCTGAATCCTTAGTCTTTGTACCCTTCTTTCATTTCACTCTCCTTTAACTTTTTCCCAGATATATAAGAGCCACTGTTTTATGTTGACAACATTATCAGGACTTGTCTGGAACTGACTTTTTTTCTGCCTTAGCTACTGTGGGCTGGTGGAGTGATTATCACGTGCAAGACAGAAAAGTTGCTCCTGAAAATGAATCTGCCGTGATGCACCAGCCAGGAGCTTAATAGGGAGCATGATCCTCAATTTTCTGAGTGTAGCTCTAAAAGGAGCCGGGAGTTGGGCTTGTGACATGCCATTTCTCAGAGGAGTTCAGCTGCTGCTGCTGCTAAAAGGAAGGATTGATGACTCTAATAAGAGACCTGAACACATCTTCTTATAAAGCAGAAGAGCTAGAGTTGTTGGGCTAATTGGCATTGCAGGCATGTGTGTGTGCATGCCGTACATAATAATGCATATGGATTATCCACATAATATGAAAGAGTAGACTAAGGATAGAGCAAAAGCCAGCAGGACAAAGGCAACAGGCAGTCTAATCCACTTAACGGGTCAAGGAGCTCAATGCTGAGCCACAAATGCATCATTTGATAATGGTAATGAAAAAGACAGCAATCTATATCTACAAATAGCATTAAGGTAGATTTGGTTTAGAGGCCAAACTAAGTTGCTGTGAAATTTACGAGCCTGGCTGGCTCTCACACATGTTTAGGGAGAGGGAGTGTGTTCAGTTTCTTCCTTTTGCCTTTGGAGATCACTGTGAATTAGGTCTTGTTTCCAAGGTGGATTTTCTTAATATGTGAGACTTCTTTAGTGACAATTTTTGCCACATAAACCTATTGCTGAGGATGTCAATTTTATATTGGGCAAAATCTACTTGGTGGCCCTTTGATACATTTCATTTCCCTGTCCAATCTCTGTGGTTCTGTGTGCAGAAGAGCTCATGCACATGCACACGAGCATACACACACACACACACATACACACACACACACACACACACACACATTATGAGTGGTTTGAACAGGAATTTTCAACAAGGTGTGTGCGAATCATGATTTAACTGCTGGTCCTAAAAAACACCTGAAATGTTCTAATGATGGGGACAGTGAGCAGTGTGCAAGCCCCACTGCAATATTCCTGTGCACAATTCCATTGGAAACGTACTTCATTTTCTACCAAAGATCTCATACACCCTCCAAAGTAATGACAGCGCAGTGTGTTGCAAGTGTGCAGAGTGCATTAAGCATCTTACTCTTGTGATTCTCAGTCAGTATCAGGCAGCACCACACAAATAATGAAGTCTGCTCTCTGCCCATCCATGTTCCTACAATTATGTGCTAACTGTCCTTCCTTTTGTGTGGGGCCCACAGAGAATGGGGCCTTGATATATCACACCATACAAGCACACACGAGTGAGATCCTTCAGGGAGGCGACGATGAGCTTGTCCTTGCTGCACGTGATGAGTAGTCCACTGGCCTCTTACTCCAACATCGAGAAGGAATGACTGCAGACTAAACTGAAAATCTGAGTTTTTTAATCACCTGAAAATTTAAACCACTTCATGAAAAGCCTTGTAATAAGTGAAGTCATTTCATTGACTTATTCTCTAAATCTAACCATTCCTCTTTACCCAGCTCTTAGCCCCATTCACTTTGAAATACCTCAGTGAGCTGCTACCTGCTCTTCATGCCAGAGTTATTCTCTGTCTCAGACACTCATTACTTCTAAACTGCAGAGCCGTGGCAACCCAGTTAAACAGACAGACTTCCTCTAGTCCTTTCCTTTTGACTCTCCCTAAAAAGATTGTCACCCTGAATATCTTTAAAATATCCTAAAATACACTTTTAAATACTTCACTGGCTTCGTTATTATTTGAGAATACAAGGTACACTGTCTTTAAAGGTAAAGTTAGGCCAAACCAAACTAGAAGGTCCATGTGCTTTCTCCACTTTGAATTATCATCAACTACATGTACATTTCACTGTCTGTCCTGTTGACTCTCCATTTTTAGATGGATCTAAAAATCTCATCCTTAGTTTCTCCCTAAATTTTTCATCTCCAACTCAAAAATCTCCTCATAAGATTGGCAGTCTATTCCCAGCCAGAATTCTTCTGGTCTGATTCCATATTTTCTCTAGCATTCTATTCTAACTCTATTACTTACTAATTATCATTTTTCCTATGAGTACTAACCACAAGGACCCTGTCTTCTTCTGATTATGAGTGCTTCAGTGCTTTCAAGCAAAGTGAGTCGTGATTATAGCTTAAGTCAAGAATGTCCCCCAAATTCCCTATGCACTCACAGGTGAGGGTTTTGGAAAGTGACTGAAATGTGGAGTTAATCCAGCTATCTCCTGTACAGCCTGCTCAGAAGAGACAGGTCAGTGAAGATGTGAGATGAAAAGTTCTCTCTCCTTCCCCCAGCTACTTCCTTCCCTCTCTTGCTTCCTGGTTGCCAGGACAGGAGCAGCTGTCCTCCCCACCCCCCACCAGGCCACTTCTGGGCTTGCCTGGCTAACCATGGACTGAAACTGAAACGGAGCCAAATATACCTCTCCTCCTTTAGGTTGAGGGTGTCAGGTGTTTTATACCTGTAGTGACCAAAGTAACCAAGACAGTCACCACCAATATAATATGTGACTTCTTTAAGTTTCTCAGCTCACTAAAGCATGAATACAGAATTCTCGTATTTTTACCCCAGTAGCTATCTTCCACTGGGCTGTGTGGATTCCTTCTTTTCCCCTGTGCAGTAGCTCCTTTATTAACATCGCAACCAATTTAATAAATTTATAGTATCTGTTAGATACAGTTGCATGACCTATTTTTTCTTGCTGTAATCTTATATTTCTCAAATGAACAGAGGAAAAAAAGATATAGTGCAGGCTGAATTTCCTCACATGGTTTTCCATTACTAAAACAAAATATCATTGGCTGAATATTCTACAAGGGAGAAGGGCTTATTTACCTCACAGTTTTGGAAGATGGAAGTGCAAGACCAAGAGCCTCAGTGTGGTCTCTGTTGAGGCTCCCTTGACACATAATGAAATGGTTGGTGGCATTGAGGCAAAAGCATGTGTAAGAAAAAGGTCATGTGACACTATAGGAAGCTAAGGAGCCAGGAAAAGCCAAACTTGCTCTTTGTATAGCTTGCTTTCAAAGTAACTATTCATGGTCTTGCAAGAGCTATATTAATTCATTCTTTTTTATCTTAAAAAGAACTGAAAGAACAATAAAAATGATACAGAATCTCAAAAGCGATAGGAAATTAACTATGACTGTTACATTGCATATTGTTATTTTCAAAGTAGCTGCTAAAATTACCCCCAAATAGGCATGCAAAATTGATCAAAGAAAATAAACACTAACTCTTCCTTTCAGTGAACTAATAGAAATTAGTGTCACAATTATCTTAGCTTTCTTGTGTATGTATAAATTTTCCCTTCCTTCTTTTCTCATTTCCCCCATCCTAGTTGTTCTTTCCTTTTCACAATATCTATTGTATTATGTTTTTTAGAATTTTTTTTTTATGGCTGGCTCAGCCTACCCTGGGGGTGAAGGGGCTGGCAGAGCATGTGGTGCTAGAGATCGAACCATGATCCCTGTGGCTGCCTAAGCTTTCCTAAGCAGGAGCTTTAGACCCTTAACCAATATCACCAGCCCAATATTGTATTTTGGATCTTATTCACTCATTTAGTTTCTTGCACGAGGGAGACAATACAATGATGTACATGTGAGTGTGATTCATTTCACTTATGGGTATGGTCTCTAGTTGCATCCATTCATCTATGAAAGTCTCAAGATTGACTTTCTCTACATCTGAGTAATACTACATTATAGAAAAATACATTTTTATTGATTCCTCATTTGATAGGTATTTGGGTTGTTTCCAAGATTTAGCTATGACAAACTATGCTGCTATAAACATGGATACACTTATATCACTGTGTTATGATGTCTTCAATTCTTCTGGAAAAATACTCAGAAGGAGTATAGCTGGGTGGAATGAGGCCTCTAACCCTGGATATTGGAGGAATCTCCAAACTTATTTCCACAGTGGTTGCACCAGCCTGCATGCCCACCAACAGTGCAGAAAGTTTCCTTTTTCCCCACAGCCTATGAACCATTTGTTTTTGGTTGATTTCTTAATAATAACCAATTTCTTTAAATTTTATTTTATTTTATTTTGAAGAGTAAAAGCAAAAGCCAAAACTGTTGTAAAATTATGTGCTGTAGTCAAAAGGACTGAGAAGACCCGATGAAGGTGGCTCAGAGGACTCACTGAGATTCTGTCCCCAGTGAGCAAAGAACCTCCGAAACAAGTCAGTTTTATTCAGGATAGTCAGCGTGATCTCGTGCACAATCACCTCAGCAAAGGAGAACCATGTACTCAGACGTGACCATGGTCTCATTAAAACAAAGGAGGACCACATGTTTGACCACGATCTCCACCACCCTTCATCCCTCTCCCATCCTAGGGTTCATTCAGGGGTCAACAAATAGCATTCCAAGAAAGCAACAGAGAACCCACAGGTGAAGCTGCCCTACCGCAGCTGCCTCTGGGCCCCATGCATCACTCTGCTTCTTGAAATGCCCATCAGGCTACACAAAACAAATAGCAGAAGCAAAGACAGAAATAGCGTAACATGCAATAATAGATATGTTACAGACTTTCAAAACAAGAATAGCAGGGCTGGCCAGATAGCTCAGCAGACTAAATTGCCTGCTTAGGCAGAGCGCAACAGCCAAGTGTGGTGATACGCACTAATAATTCCAGCACTTGGGAGGCTGAAAACAGGAGGACCACTATAAGTCTAATCTATGCGGTGAGACCCTGTACCAAATACACTTTTTTAAAAAAACAAGAATAGCAAATTAACAGTTGTTGTTATATTACCTATTTTTAATCATCGAATTTGTTGCTCTGATTAATGGACACAGCTATTTGTGATTGGACAAATAATTAGCTA
>PVKN010012351.1:0-20832 GCA_004027915.1 Capromys pilorides
GAGCAAACTGGCAGGCAGCTTCTCTGGCAGCTGGTGCCTCCTGCGCCTTTTGTGGTCTTGTGTACCTGCACCGCATCTGGCCCCGTCTTTCTTGTCTGCCTCCCAGAGGCTGCCTGAGTTGTCTTTGCACCTGGTGCCACCCCTCCACATCCATGAGGTCTGAGGGGACAGGGAGGTCTGGACAGGATTGAGCTAGCTTATGCAGATGGCCAGGGCTGAGCTCTCCTTGGCTGAGATGGGGCGCCGGGGCTCAAGGGGCCTCCACTTCGTGATTCGTGACCTCCCGGGGCTCAGGCTGGAGAGTCCCTGTGGCAGTGGATGGACAGTCGTGTAGGAGTGCAGGCGGTGGCTAAACCCTGTGGTCACGCTGAACCTCCACTGCTGTTTTTCAGTGAATGAATTCACAGTGATCAGGAAGAAGTTCAAGTGCCCCTACTGCAGCTTCTCAGCCATGCACCAGTGCATCCTCAAGCGGCACATGCGCTCGCACACAGGGGAGCGGCCCTACCCATGCGAGATCTGCGGGAAGAAGTTCACACGGCGCGAACACATGAAGCGGCACACGCTGGTGAGTGTGGGCTGCACAGGGCCAGGCTGCACCTGGACACCCAGAAACAAGCTCCACTCTGTGGGCGAGGCAGGGCAGGCAGGAAGTGCTGCACCCCCTCGGCAGGGTCTCCCACAGCTGTGCTCAGGCCTGGGTGCAGAAGGAACCCATCACTACTTTCTACCTGGTGGCCTCCTTGCCTGGCGTTGGCCTGCCTGTGCCCTGCCCCTGCCCCAGGTGTGAGCTCAGCTCCTGTAGGTAGCTGTGGCGTAGCAAATGCTGAAGGGTAAAGCTGTGGGATGGAGGCAGGGCTGCCCCCCAGAAGGCAGCAGGAGGATACTGGGAGGGTGATAGACTCCCAAGGCCAGGCAAGCATGGGTCCTTCCCAGGGTCCGCATCCCACACGTGTTTCTTGTGACGTGGGGACACTGGGAACAGGAAGGGTCCAGGACAAACAAAAGAAAGGCCAAGGACAGATTCCTAGCCACGCAGAACCACTGGGGTCCAGGGGGCAGGTTTTAGAACTTTTTCTCAGAGATGATTTCACAGACCAATTTACAAAGCCTTGGAGGAACATATGTACCTGTTTCTGTGATTTTCCTGCCCAGGGACAATCAGATTTTACTATCCATACTGGCAGGGACTGAACAGACTTAGCTATGGTGGTTGATAGGATTTTCTTTTCTTGTTTCTTAACTTTTTTTTTGATAGGGTCTCCCTATGCAGCTCACACTGGCCTTGCGTTCACTTTGTAGCCCAGGCCAGTTTCGAACTTGTAACAATCCTCCTGCCTCAGCCTCCTGAGTGCTGGGATTACAGGTGTGTGCCACCACACCCAGCAGATAGGATTTTCTTAAGCAAAACTATATTAATGTTGCAGTAAACATCCTGACACATGTGCAAATCCTACTCTCTGTCTTGGGTAACATCTGGATGCTTGTTTACCTTGGAATTTATGGATGGGCTTGAATCTTAACACCTAGAAAATGCACTTAGTCATTTGGGGTTTGTCTTTTTGTAAGAAGGGGGGTCTGTGTGTAGCTTTTCTGGGGTGCCTGACTCTTAAGAAGGGGGAGTTGTATCAGAGGGCAGCTTTGCAGCCCACTGGTTCAGCCAAGTCTCCGTTTGCAGCACAGCCTGATGGGGGGCACTGTGTGTGACCTCTTCTCCAGCACATGGTAAACCCTCCAGTGTCACCAGGGATACAGACCTGGTGGGTGAGAGCTGGGCAGTTCCCATGGGGTGGACCAGCCCTAGCTCTGCAACCACCCCCACGGGGGACTTGGCGGTGGTTGCCATGACAACCAGCATCCTTCCCTTGGTTGTTTCCTAAGCATGTGTCTGTCAGGACAAGTGACGCCTGACCATCTGGTCCTGGTGAGAGGCTCCCTAAGATACCCTGTCCGTCCTGAACATCACATAGTGCCCAAGCCCCAGGGCTCTCGGAGGGGACCGTGGCTCGTGCAGCCCTCCTGGGCCCATTCCTGCCTGACTGTCCTCACTGGGAACACAGTTCTTCCTGAGACTGTTCCAGAAGCTTTTTTGTTCATTCATTCATTCACCCATTTTGTGGAGGGAAACAGGGAAGACAGGTTTAAAATAGAGCAAAACAAGGTAACCAAAGAATCCAGAATGAGGGTCCTGGGTCCCAAACTTGAAGAAGGGCCGGTTCCAGAGGAGAGACTGTCCTGGGGAGGTGAAGGACAGTGAGCAGTGACTCCCAAGGTCCCAGCTGTGGCTGCAGTGGTCGCTCGCTAAGAGGTCTGTCTGTACAAGAGGAGGAGGCTTCCTTTTAAGGGGACTGGTGTAGTTCTTTGGGGACAAGTTTCCTGCTCACAGTGGAGAACTGGAGCACAAAGAGGGCGAGAACAGAACCTGCAGTGTCTCCCAGCAGGTTGTGCACCCTGCAGCCTGTTCCTGCCATGCCTCTTGGGCAGAGAGGAGCTGAAGGGCCCCCGGGGGCTTGGAAGCTCGGAGTCCCCTGGCCCAGGGACTGTGAGCCAACTGGCCTGAGTCTGGGGAGCACAAGGCAAGGGCTTGGATATGTTGAGGGACACAGCAGGTACCAGCGCCCCAGGGCTCCTCAGGCTGGGAGGGAAGCCACGTGTTCGTGACCCTGCCAGGTCTCTGAGGTCTGGCTCCCACAGGCCCCAAGCACCCACCTTCAATAGGATGGCCCCTTGGCTCACGTGTGTATGCCTTTGTCCAGACCCTGCTGGAGCTCAGGACCTTCAAGTCTTGCCTCAGGGTGATTTCTCTCCCTGCTGGGCACAGCCCGGGTCTGGGACCATTTGGCGGGGTGAGGGGGTGGGGCTGGGGGGTAGTGCACAACGACTCACCAGTCTGGCTGCCATCGCTCTTGCTGCCTTTCACGCCTCTGCTTCCCAACACCAAGACACAGGCCTGGACCCAGCTTCTGATTATGGCTAGGGTCCCCCCATCCTTGCCTGGGCAGCCAGGCCTAAGCCAAGGGGGTCTTGCCCTGTTTTGCCTGCGCCAGGCAGCCTGGCCAGCTCTCTCTGCCCGAGAGTATGGCAGGCCCGGCACAGACTCGTGCCTCACAGACCTGCCCTGGCAGAGCTCTGGAGGGAGTGAAGCTTAGGCAGAAGGAGCCATGTGGCTGCAGCCTGGACTCATAGCATGTGGTGCCCGTTGGACCTGGGCCAGCTAGGAGGCAGGGGGCTCCAGGAGCACGCGTGGGGTGGGGGTGGGGGACACCACAAGGGACGGGACATGGTTGCCTCCGCGGCCGCCAGCTGTTGGGACTACCTGTCATTCCGCCCTGCGGGCAGACCTGCCTCCCTCGCCCCTCCAGGGACCGGGCCTCTTCCCTGCCCGGCTGCGTCAGCCCTGACTGCCCTGTCCCCGCAGGTGCACAGCAAGGACAAGAAGTACGTGTGCAAGGTGTGCAGCCGCGTGTTCATGTCGGCGGCCAGCGTGGGCATCAAGCACGGCTCGCGGCGCCACGGCGTGTGCGCCGACTGCGCGGGCCGAGGCGTGGCCGCGCCCCTGGACCACGGCGGCGGCGAGGGCTCTCCCGAGGCGCTGTTCGCGGGCGACGGGCCCTACCTAGAGGACCCCGACGACCCGCGCGCGGAGGGCGAGGAGGAGCTGGGGGAGGACGACGACGACGTGGGCCTGGCGCCCGAGGACGCGCTGCTGGGCGACGACAAGGACGACGAGGACTCGCCGCGGGGACCCCGCAGCCCGGCGGGCGTGCGCGACAAGGACTTCGCCTGGGTCTCCTAGGCCCGCGCCGCCCCGCGTGCCGGTCTGCCGGGCCGAGCGCCGCCGCTCCGCGCGCCCTCCGGCCCGGGCCGCCGCCCTGCTGGCGCCCGCGTGGAAGCGGCCCCGCGAGCGAGCCTCTTACCTCCGGGCGTTGGTGCTTACCCGAGCCGAGCCGGCTGGAGCCGCGCCAGGTGCTATCCCCCGGCGCCCCCCCTCGGCCCGCGCCGGCCCCCTCCGGCCTCCCGTCCTCCCTGGGCTCGGCCCGGGCGCCTGCTGACCCTCCCGGGACGGCCGGAGCCTGCTCCGGCCTTCGCTGCTGCTACCGCCGCAGGTGGGTGTCCCGCTGCGCCCGCGGCGCGCTGCTTGCACCTCTCCGCCTGGGTGACCAAGTCTTAGGGCCGTGTTGCGGTAGTCACAGAGAAGGATTTTGTTCGGCATTGGTTTTCTCGCTTGACAGAGCTACATGGGGTTGCTTTTCTTCTCGCTGTTGTCGAGTCCTTACGCTTTCGTGTTGAACGACCTCACCCCACGTTCTGTGCTTTCCTGAGTGAAAGTGAGGGTTCGTTTCCGGCGCGCCACGTGCTGCCAGCTCTGAGCGGTCTCGCGGTCGCTCCACCGGACTGCCAGCTTCCCGGCCGGGCCAGGTGCCTCCTGCGGCGCAGGCCCCAGCCTCTGAGCTCCCCGCGCCGCGCAGGGCTCCAGCGCGCAGAGTGCCAGCGCCAGTTGGAGAGTTCTGGTTTCTTTTTTCAGACAAGCCAAACGGCTTTGACCCACTTTTTTACTGTGTCACACCTATTCCGTCTAGGTGGGAAAAGGAAAACCCCACAAAAACATAACTTGGGTCCCAGTGGTCCTCTGGTGACATTCCCTGAGTGCCAGCTGCCTTACCTGCCGCTGCCAGGGGGACAGGGCTGGCCCGCGTGGACCCATGTGGACGTGGTGCTGTCCCAGAGGGCCTGAGCCATGCGACAGTAGCTACAGTCTCTGAGTTTTCGCAGAAGTCAGCCACTGTTCCTCCCACTTACTGGAGGACTCTTGCCGGCCTGACGTGGGGTGTGCTGCGTGCTGCCCTTTGGTGGAAGCTGTGAGCTCCTCAGGGCGAGTTCCTCAGCCCGAAAGGCCAGGCAGCCCTCCAGCCGCCTACCCCTACTGTGGCTACCGCTCGGCTCGGCCCTGCCTAGAGGGAGAGGGAGTCCAAGGCTAAGCCCCTCCGGCCCCCTTCTAGGGCGCTCCGAACTTTGTATCTTTCCTCCCGCTTTTTCAACACCTTTTCTAAACAGACTGACTTTCTTATAAAACACATTTGGAAACCATACCTTTGCTACTGGTGTCTCTGGATTTTGTACCAAGCCCCGGCGTCTGGGACACTGGCCAGGCCCTGGCACGCACCCCCAGGCCCCGCTGTCTCTGCACTCAGGATGTCTTGCTCTCCCAGCCCCTCCACACCGCCTCTGCTGGCCTCTCTGGGGCTTCCTTGACAGTGCCTCAGAGGCACCTCCTTGAACCTGAGGTCCCAGGCCCAGCTCCCTAAGTGTTTGCTGTGCGGCAGGTTTGTTGCTCCCATCAGTTTGTGAATTGCAGCTAGAGGAATCTCCAAGACCCAGGCGAGCACGGCCACCTGAGGAGGCATGGAAGAGGACAGGGGATGGAGCTTTTTTTTTTTTTTTAAACGTGACTTTTTTTAAATCAATGTTCAAACTAATAAATATTTTTTTATGAAGAGGAAGAATGTGTAGATTACATTTCACATTTTGTATTTTTTTTGTTTGTATCTGTTTGTATTTTGGTGTTTGCAACACCAAAGTAGAAAATACAGTGCTGGGGGTGTTGCTGAGGGGCAGGGAAACCGTGTGATTTTTGTACTGTGCTCTGGATCCTGACCAGGTTGTGCATTTGGACTTTCAGTTTTGGAAACCAGGACACTGCCCGGACTCGACAGGGACCTGACTCAAAAAAGACACAGCTATGCTTCAACTTTGCACATCTTCCTTCTCAGAAAACTGAAAAACGCAGAAACTGGAACTTTTTGCAATATTATGAAAGATAATCTTACTTTGGCTCATTCTGTGACACGTGCAACTCTTAAGAAAGCCATACTTAATGGTGGTTGTCTCTTACGTTTTAGATCCTATGTTGTGTTTTGTATGCCGCCCTTTTAGAACCACTTATAGTGAGGGTGCTGTGTGGGCTTTTCTTAAATATTTATTTTTTCAACATGCTTTCAACCTGTCAACAAAAACAACTGACAAAAAAGGGCAGTGTTTGAAGATTGTTGATCTTTTCTGAGGATAATCTATATTATACTGACTTTATATTAATTATTATAAACCTGTGTTTGTATTGAGGATGTGTTAATATTTGAGAGGACTTCTGTAATCAGTCAGTAGAAAATCACAGCCCTGTTGTCCTGCTTTGCTGTAGCCACGGACAGGTCAAGGTTACCCTCTCCCTCTAGTGGGTCTCGAAGTTCCTTGTCTGCCTACGTGTGCTCCCAGCCTGCCTGCGGGTTTCCTTTCTGTGACGGGATTAGCGTAGAACATTCTTGCAAAGCGATCACTTTCAATAAATTGGGAAGCTGCTGCTCTAAGCAGGTGCCTCTTGTGTTTCAGACCACACGCTCTCCCCTGGCCGCACCCTGGGTAAAGGTGGTCCCAGGGTGATTCCCAGCTGGTGACTTACCACTGGCCTCCCACCAGCCCTGCCCATCACACGCATCAAATCCCATTTCTCCCCCCTAAGAGGCAGACTCGGCTTTGGAAAAACCCCAAATGTTTAATTCTTCTCACCTGGTAGGGCCCAGACATGAGACACCTGAGCTTCATGAGCATGATAAAACAGCCCCAAGGCCCTCGTCACATTAAATGTGCGGGTGAGAGGCTCTCTCCTTGACACCCCTCAAAGTGCATCTCAGACTGGCCCCTGCAGCTGGGCCCACTGACGTCCTTGACAGATCTGTGGGGTATCAGGGAGGGAGGGCAGTACCCCTGGGGCCAAGGGGGTAGCAGTATGGTTTGGCTTTAGTGCAAAAAGCTGGTTTCTTCAGAGGCACTTGAGTGGCTGGACCCTGCCCACATCTCTGGGAGTCCAGGACCAACAATTCCCCATTCCCTCCCAAGTGAGAAAGTAGACCCTAGAGTCAAAAAAGGCCTGGACCCAGGCGCACTCCCAGAGTTGTCCAGTGGGCTGGGGTGAGGTGGAGCTGGGCAGCAGCACCAGTGGTAGGACTCAGTCTAGGAATCGCTGGCAGGCTTTCTTCCAGCGGCAGGCTGTGCACCACAGGTCCCGGTGGTCCATACCATACACCTTCCTGCACTTCTTGGCATCACCACGGGGCTTCCTGTGGGGGGACACATAGGGGCACAGTGTTGCTGGTTAAGACCTTTCCCACTGGTACCTACCTACCCGGGCCCTCCAACCACACACACCTTAGATTGGCACCAAGCTTGGAGGGCAGGGCTGGCGCACAGGCCCGGATCTCAGTGGCCCGCAGCTCCAGGTGGATGGGAGCCACAAAGTCCTGGGGGGAACTGCAGCCTGGACCTTGCTCATCGCCACAGCGCCCTGAGACTTGCTCCCAGCTACCACCAGTGCCCTCACGCACCTGGTAGGCATGGTCACTGTGGCACAGCTGTGGGGGAGCTACAGAGTTGAGCATGGGGGGTGGGGTCAGGGCCAGGGCCAGGGGCTGCAGCAGGCTGGGTAGGGCTGGGGGCTTGAGCAGCTCTGGCAGCTCCAGATGGGGGAAGGCCGGGGGCATCACAGCTGTGGGGGATGCAGGCGTCAGGCTGGACAGCCCATCAGTCAGTGTGTCCACACCAACGTCCAGCTCTGTGTAGTAGAAGTCCTCTTCACCATCACTCTGTTCTGGCTCCGCCTGTCTGCTGCTAGGGACACAGTACATGGGGATGAAGCACCAGCTGGCCAGACCCCACCCAGGCCCAGCCAGCAGCACCACCGCACCCCAAGTGCACCAGGCGGATGTGTCTCTGCATTCCAGACGCTGTGCTCAGCACCTTCCCACAGCTCTTCCACAGGCACTGGAACATGACCTGGACCGAGCTCTGGGGGTACAGGGGCCTTTGGTCAGTATCAGCTGCCCCCCTCACCCTTTGGGGTTCCACCCAGGCTCACCTTCCTCTTCCTGAGGGTGGGCTCCCCAAACAGGAAGTGGGCTGTCTCAGTGGGCAGTGGAGGTGACGGGGTGGGTGGAGGGGACCGGTCACTGGCCAGGTCCCAGCCCCAGTCTCCACTATTACTGCTGCTGCTGTAGCTGCCTGGTGGCCGGGCCAGACTCTCCTTCCAGGCATCCAGGCCGGGCTCTGCAGGAACACACTGCCCTCAGGACCTCCCCTTGCTCTGTGGAAACTGCTGCCTGCTAGCCTCTGTCAAGTGTAACTCGGAGCTGGCACCTGTTCTGTGGGCTTGGTAGGCAGAAAGCCTCTTGGAGACGAGGGCCTGGCTAAGGAGGAACTGGCCATGGGGTGTTGGGGAGAAGCCAGCCAATAGAGGAAAGGGTGGGAGGTGCTTGGCACTGTCAGGAAGCAGAGTGGCTGGAAAGTGTCCCTCACAGGAGAGGTGGGCAGCTCAAAAATGACCAGGGCACTGCAGCGAGAGGCCCCGAGCAGCTGGACACTCACTCCACAGGAAGGTCACACAATACATGTGTGCAAGGCAGCATGGCAGCTTTGGGGCCCCACTTGCCCAGCACCATTGCTGGGTGACTGGAAGATCCTGGGGGACAGCAGTCCCGGGCTCTGCCCCTACCTGAGCACAGATATGAGTCTCACCTGGGCTGAAGGCTGCAGCTGGGGCCTCCAGACAGAGGGGGCTGGTAGATAGGCTTGTAAGGGCTGCGGCAGCCATCACCTCATCCAACCGAGCTTTTCCTGGGGGGACTCTGGAGGAGATGGGGGCAGGGTGGGGTGGGGCCCCAAAAAGAGCTCTAGGCCCCACCCTTGGCCCAGTGTATCTGCGCAGGCCTGGGCACCAGGCAAGCACCAAGCTGCCTCACTTCTGGCTGGGCAGGAGGCCTGGCTCCACCCCCTGCTCCGGTTACAGAGCCGAAAATCGCCAGGAACAGGGCCGGGTCTGACGGAGGCCTGCATTCCCTACAGCTTGGGCTTTGTTTCGCCGTGGGTCCTTCAGAACCAGCTCTTGGGCAGAAGTCTAAGGCCTCACTGGTGGGGCCCGGCTGCGCCCTCCCCACATCATATACTGTGGTAACCAACGTTGTGCAACAGCGACCGGGGGCCCAACGCCAGATCCAGGAGGGCGGGAGCGGCCAGCAGGCAGCCGCAGGCAGAGGAGGACCTGGCTCCAAGCACAGGCTGCAGGGGCCAGGCCCGAGCCGCCCCTGCTGTGCAGCCAGCCATGTGTCGGCACCACAGGGGTGGGAAGCAGCAGCAGGATCCCCGAGATTCGTGGCCAGTTAGTCCAAGCGACTGAGAAGTCTTTTCTGCAGGGCAACTTTTCCGGCGCCGGTGCTGCTGTGCCCCCTAAATTACACACTGATCATCGCTGCTCAACTCCATTAGGCTGGACCAACCGGAGACAGAAACCCCGCTCTGGACCCTGCCTTGCCCTCCAAGGGTTGGAAGAGGCAGAAATCTGCGCCCCACCCACCGCCCTTGCACACGCCGACGCACGTGCGTACACACCCCTCTAGTCCCGGGGCCGCCAGCACCGTGGCTCACCTCTGCGCTGGCACGGGGATTTGCGCCGAAGGCGTCCGCCGCCCCGCCGCCGCCCCCGCCCAAGGGCCTGGATCCCCTAGGTTCGCAGCCTGCGGCTCCTGCGGCAGGGCGAACTCCAAGCCCTCAAAGCCGCTACTCACGGACTGGACCTACAGATGCGGAAGACTCGGTGGAAAGCGCCGCCCGGACCCCCGGCTTCCACCCCACCCCACCCCCCAATTCCACCCGAGCCCGCCCCCCCACACCCGTGGCGGATCTGGCGGACGCGAGGCCCCGCCCTCTGCCCCGCCCCCAGCCCGGCGGCGGGAAGCGTCCCCCGGCCACCCGGCTCTGCGCGGCCAGAGCCACAGACACGCACTGGTCGGGTCGACGCGGCCGCCCCCCGCTGCCACGCCCTCGGGGCTCAAAGTTTGCGTAGCCCCGACGCCATCTTTGCTGCGAAAGAAACTTTGTCCGCACTCCCGCCCACCGGTACCTGCGGCGGTGCGGGGACCGGCACGGACGCGGCGCGCTGGCACGGACCCTTGGCGTCCAGCCACCGCGCCTCGGCCCCCAGCTCACTGGGGTCCGGGGCGGCCACAGCCGCAGGGTCCCGACCGGCGGTGCGGGGCGGGGGGCGCGCACAGGCCCAACCCGCCGCCGGCGGACGCTCGGACTCCATGACCCGGCGGCCGGCCACCGAGCCTGCAGCGGCGAGGGCGCACTCCAGCTCGTGGCCGAGCCGGGCCGGCTGGCCGCCGCCCCCCACCCTCGATCCCGCCGCCGCCGCCGCCGCCCGCCCGCGCCGGCAGCCCGCCGACCACGCCTCCCGCCCCGGCCCGCCCGGCGCGCGCGCCCATTGGCCGGCGCGTGGAGTCAACACCCGGCGCGGCCCGCCGCACTCCCGCGGGCCCGAGCCCCGGCCCCGCCCCGCCCCGCCCCGCCCGCCCGTCAGGCCGAGCTGCGCTCCAGCGCGCGCCCACGGAGGGCCGGTCGCTCCCCGCGCCGCTCGCCGAGCGCCCGCCGCGAGGGAGGGCCCCTTGTCTGCGCTGCGCCCTCCGCTGCCAGAGCCAGGAAGGGGCCGAGCCGCCTGGCGGGCCTCCCGGAGCAGGTTATCCTTTAACAAGCGGCGGCCCACCTCTTTCCACTTACATAACCGCCCTGCGGGGCGCGGGGTCCAAGTCCCGTCCCAGGCAGCCCTGCGAGCGGCTGCGCTGCCCTAAGGCCCACCAGGCCTGGCCACAACCACCGCGCGCCCCCGCGCCCTTCTGAGAGCGCGCCGAGCAGTTGGGGTGAGGACCCGCCCCTCCCCCGGGGCCAGAGTCCCCGCCCAGCCCTCCCCGTCAGTTATGGAGAGCAGGCTTCGTGGTATGCACGTCGGCTCTTCATTGCGCAGCTTCACTAGGACACGGGCTTGGGAGTGGAAAGGCCGCACAGACAGGGCAACGCAACGGCAGGAGCCGGGCCTCACTCGGCCCAGGGCCGAGGCTCAAGTGGGAGGCAGGGATCCGGGCGTTGCGTGCTGGGGGAGGCCCGTCTCCACCTTCCCTAGAGATCTTGTTTCTCCATAACGTCCACTTAGGCTGATAGGCGTAACAGGGGTTCTCGACCTCCAGGGGTGCCCACTTCCCGGATGCTCTCATACACATTTTCCTGGGGGCGGCTGTCCATACGCAGGCCCCTAAGAGGGAGAGGCTCATAGGCAAAGTCACTTTCCAGGGCCAGCATTGCTTCTGTACCCTTGCAGGCTGGGCGGTCTGTGGTGGGCCGCAAGTCCGTGATTTTAGGCTTGCTGACCCTGGAGTACAGGTTGTCCACCTGGAGAGAAGGGGTAGGCCCAAGGTGGGTCCTTACCATCCCCTTTTCAAGGGCCTGCCCAGTCCCCCCTGCCACACCCAAGCCAGGCCCACTTTACCTGAGCAGATGGGAGCACTTTAGCCTTCCCGTGCTGCAGTTCTTGGGAGCCCAGATCTGCCCCTTTGAGCTTCTGGATGGAGGCATACTCAGCCAACACAGATCTGGCCCCAGACCCTGGCTGGCCACGACCAGTGGTCAGCTGTGTCCCTGCCCATGCCACAGGGCTGGCAGCCAGGCCAGCTCTGGGGGTGGCAGCCAGCCCCACATTGGAGTAGGTGGCCCCAGGACCAATGGACAGTGTGATGGTAGAGGCGGGATGGGCCCCAGTCGGCTGCATCTGAGGTGGGAAGGCAGAGGGGGCTGCCTGTGGCCTGGTGCTGCTCCTAGAGATGTCCAGCCAGTGTGAATGCAGGAGATCCATGCTGGCAGGCCTCAGGGCTATGGGTAAGATTAGGTCAGAAGTCACCAGGGGTGGACAGCATGTGGCCCCAAGCTGCAGCCCCTTCCTGTGTGTCCTGCTGGCAGGCACCTCACCTTTGCTGCCCTGGGTACCACGGTGCAGCTCATGCAGCCTGGTGTCGGATGTGCTGAGAGAGCAGAGGTGGGTCTGTCTCAGCAGTGCCTGGGGGCAAGGACGGCTGGTTGGTCCCCCCGATGGCTGCCCCCAGCCCCTCAGACAAGTAGGCACTCACCGATTCTGCCAGCATCACAGTGTCCTGTAGTTTTGCTTGGTGGCTCTGCACCTGCTTCCTGGGGGCAAGAGTATCATTAGTTCAGGGGGCAGAGGTAGAAGCAGAGATAGCTAGATGCTGGTCCATGCCCAGCATGGAGGTGCATGTGGGGGTGTGATTCTGACTCTGGCTCGCTTCTAGTAACTTCTGCCTTGACCACGGAGGGTGAGGACCCAAAAGGAATGCAGGCAAGATAAACATACCTGTGGCAGGCTGTGCACAACACCCACAGCCAAAGGAGCAGGGAGAAACACCCTAGGAGCCAGAGAGCTGGCAGGGACATGGGCGCCGATGGCCCCATCTGTGAAGCAGGGCTCTGGGGGCAGAAGAAGGGGCATGGGGGGGCATTGAGAGGTCAGGCACACTCCCAGCTGCTCCACTTGTGTAGTCTCCCCCAGCTGTGACTCAGCACACCGGAAACCCCCAGGCCTTGCAGTCCTACCCTTGCAGAGAGACGCCTACTTTGCTGCCTCTGCTGAGTGCCTGAAGCTCTGCATGCTCCTGCGTAGCGAGACAGCAGCTATGGTGACGGGGGAGCATGGCAGGGAAACTGGCCTCACCAAGGCTCTGGTCACAGCAGACCAAACCCAAGGTCTGGGTTGGGGAAGACCCTAAAGACACACCCCAGGGAGTTCATTCATTGCCCTCTACCCACATATGGCCCCCTTATCTACAGTGATACCCCTAAGCCACTCACTACAGAGCTTGGCCTCCAGAGAAGTTGGAGTGGAGGGACCAGCAGGCAGGACATGTGTGACCCCACTCTTTCCTGCCTCCTCAAAGACCTACACCCTTCCTGGAGCCAGTCTTAACAGCACTGAGGATTGGGGACCCACCTAAGATCTGCGGGTTGTAGAAACGGGGAGGTACTCTCTGGAGGTCAGGGTGAGTCTGTCCAGACTAGAAGAGCAGGTTTTTCGCATGAAGGTGGGGGGATGACAGCTAACCTGGACAGAGCCAGGTTCCAGTGCCCTCCCAGGCCCCAGGATTGCCAAGGGGCTTGGGAAGCTAGCCCTGCTGAAGGACAGAGCAGGAACTTACCAAGGCCACAGCTCAGCTCCTCCTCAGCCTTGTCTGGGGCAGCCAGGAAGTCTTTGTGGGTCCTGAATGAGGTCCTCACCTCACTTCCGCCTGCCTCAGTGCCTCCCACCAGCTATTCACCCCTCAGTTGCAGCTGTTGCTGCTGCAGCTCCCACTCAGCCTCATCTACTTGCTGCAGCCCCACCCAAAGTGTAGTTGTGACTGAAAGCCTAACTCATGTCCTCTCTATACCAGATGGCGGGACAGGACTGACAGGGTAGACAGCAGGTCAAGTGGATGATCAGTAGCCACTAGGCACTGGCACTGAACCCCAAGCCCCCAAACCTGCCTCACCAGCTCTACTGTCCAAAGGCCCATCTCTACTCCTGTAGTTGGGAACCACAGAGGCACTCTGGACTCTTCTCTGCCGGGGGTCAGAAAAGGGAAGGAAAGGAGAATGCTGCTCTCCTGGACCCTGTGACCCTGGGCAGGGGCAGTGGCCTCCTTTGGGTCCCTCCAGCCCAGCCTGTCTGGTCACAATGCTGTGTAGACCCCTTTCCCCCAAGACCCTGTAGCCAGCTGAGTCTCCACTGAGTGACATAGTAATAAAATCATTTTAATGTCCTTGGTAAGAAATGCCCCAAGACACTGGCAGGTGGGCTTGGTGGGCGAGTAAGTGTCTAGAAGTGATCCTGGCCCATCTCTGTGCAGCACTGTCCGTCCACATGCTCCAGGTTAGCAAAGCTAAATGGGGGAGGGGCAGTCTGAGAGTAGGCTGGTCCTTCAGGGATGTCAGGATGATGGCTGGTCTTCCTGCTGAGGCAGCCAGGGCTCTGTCCGTGGGGTCTGCAAGGCCTCTAGAATTCTGTCATCTTCCTGTGGGTGTCTGCCTTCCGCTGCTCCTGCTGCAAGCCGGCCTCCTGAGCCCGGAGCTGCCCCAGTTGCCGCTGGGCTCCCGCCAGCTTCTCCTCCAGTTGGGCTGCTGCCACGCTGTGCCTAGGGAGGGCCTGCCAGTCAGCATGGCCACTAGGACCCCCAGCTGCTGCAGCCACTTCCCGTCCTCCAGATCCAGACCTCCTCAGACTTAGCTGCCACTCTAGGGTCAGGTGACCTCCCACACGTGTCCTGTGGGCATGGCTACCCCAGGGCTTGGGCCCCACACGTACCGGCCAGCATTCCGACTGAGGGCCTCTTGGATGCCCCGGATGTCCCGCTGGGTCCGCTCGATCTTCTCCTCAGTCTGGAAGAGCCGAAGGCTCAGAGCCTGCTTAGCACTCTTGCTGGCGTGGTATATGTCCTTGCTTTTCCTCCCGCCAGGGGGATCTACCCCGGCCTCCAGCGTACCAGGAGCCTGGCTCTGCAGCTTTTCATTCAAGAAGTCAAATACATTCCGAGGGGGTGGGTGGCTTCCAGGCCTACCCTTCCTCCTCTGACACCTTGGGGGCCTGTGGGCACCAGCCTGCCCCTCCTTGGTCCTTTTCTGCAGGATCTCTGCACACTGATCTAGTGACTTTCCACGAGGTAACACCACAGCACTGATGGGCTCTACCCGGCCTTCTGCATGTCGGCCCAGACCTGGTGAAGATGCAGGGCAGATGCGGCTGCTGCAGGACTTAGGACTGTCCTGCAGCAACCCCCCACCCCAGCAGCACATACACACCTTTGCCAAACTCATAGCCCATCCTGGCGAGGAGTCTAGAGCCAATTCCACGTGTGTGCACCTCCCAGCCAGCAAAGGCGGAGTTACACGTCCCAGTGTCTGCAGTGCCTGATTCCATTACTGCATGAGACAAACGGCAGTGCTCCATGAAGCCAAAGGACTCTGAATGGCACCTTGGGGTCTGGCCAATGTTGTCTAAGAGCTCAGCTCTGGACCAGAGCCCTAATCCTCTCTCTATACCTCTGGTCCCCTGCCAAATCTCCCAGGCCAGCTGTGGGTGCTCCCAGCAGCACCAGGTGGCAAGTTAGCTGTACTGTGGCTTCATAACTGTCACCATAGGCATAAGGTTAAGAAAGTACCAATTCACATCCAGCTCTTGGGGTCCCACACTGTCTGACGAACCCTTCAGAAAGGCTGCGTGCTGCCCACGCATTTCCTTTCTGACACCATTAGCCTGGCCTGTCTGGATGCACTTTCCACTTACCAAGGTCCCTTTGACCCCAACTCACCTGGTACCCAGGCTCTAAGCCTGGAAATCCATTAGAAGGAGCCACCTTTTCCTGCATACCACACACGCCCAACTATCTGGTCACTTCCTGTGAGACTCTGGCAGCTTTGTCACCAGCAGTCCCCATCCCCTACTGAGTGGCAACTAATCCACTCCAGGGAGCTTGTGACTGCTGCAGGTGCTTCTTGAACGCAAGGGCTGGATCTCTTGCCCTGCCTGTCACGCACTCCCTGGTCCCCTCACCTTTCAGGCTTCTAGGCATTGAGCTGCTGTCCTACCTCTGGCATAACTGGAGCCACCCAGATCACCACTGTCTGAGTCAGAGGACTCTTCAGCCTCTGTCCGCAGTGGGGGCAGGATGCTGTCTCCCTCCACCACAGCCTCCTTCAGCAGCAGCGAGTCAAACTTGACTGTGTAGTAGCCATTGTCCACATCTGCAGAGGACAGAGCAAGACTGCAGTGAACAGCCTCAATGGGGATGGGGTCAGTAGTAAGGAGTCCCCTGGGAAATGAGGAGCGAGGTGAAGCCAGGGCTGAGTCACAGTCACTCCTCTGGGGTCCAGACAGGGTCCCAATGCAGAACCCAGAGGCAGCAGGAGTGGCCATGTAAAGCAGAGGTGGTTTTCCAGGAAGGGCCCGCTTCAGTAGAGCCCCCTCAGGGAGGTCCCTATGGCCAGCCTCACCAGTGATTCGTGCCGGGTGCCAAAGGCCATCTTGATGCTTGACCAGACACGCAGAGCCAGCCTGTAGCAAGCTCAAGTCTGGGTCCTGGAAGGGGCGCAGTTCATCGACAGAGACCACCTGCCCGTGGGAGAACCTGCAGAGGGCGCCACAGGAGATAGCACTCAGACACGGCCACGGGGTAAGCAAAGCCAGGAGTTAAGGCCCCTGCCAGGTGGCCTCCCAGACCGGGCAACAGACAGGAAGACACGCAAATACACACTCGCTTTGTCCCTCACACATGTACGGACACATCCACATGTACTCTGTGACATGAATACCTACATATGTATATTTTCAAAGACATATTCACCTTCAATACTTACACATATGTATTTTCTCACATGTATGCACTCTCACACAGACAAATACACACATTCACACATTCTCACTTGGATACATTCACATACCTCTACACAAATATATAAAACATTACATATATTTATATTACATATAAAATATGTTTTATAAATAAATTAATAATACATAAAATATATAAGGCCATATAACATACGACAACACAGGTGTATGCACACATGCATGTATTTTTTAAAAATTAAATTTATTTGTTTGATATAAAGTCTTGCCACACAGCTCAGACTCATAGTGAATCCCCCTGTCTCAGCCTCCCCAGGGCTGGGATCACAGGTGTGTGCTGCTACACCCATTTTTGGGGCAGTATGGTGTGCCCAAGGTTCTGGGGCCAGCATGGCATGTAGTACTGGGGATCAAACTCAGGTCCTTGAGTTTGCCAGGTAGGTGCTTAGGCCACCAAGCTGTCTTCGCAGCCCCACATACATGTACTCTTACAGCTGAACTCTCACAAGACATTCCTCACGTTGCTACCCAGCTCTCTAGGATGGGATGACAAGGAGTTAGAGAGCCCTGTGTTTATGGCGTCCCGATGCCTCAGCCAGAAATGAAGCTTCAAACACCAACAGTTCCTGCAGGCACATGTGTTAGGGGATGGGTATGTGTGCATGTGTGCACTGAATGTTCCCCAAACCAACAAGAACACAGCAGTGGTGCTATGACTTCAGGTGTAACTGCACCAGTAAAAGTAAAACCAAAACCAGGAGCGAGAATGAAGAGGAAATGTGGGGCCCGACACAGGACTGCAACTGTGAACTCTGCCAAACGAAGACAAAAAACCCCAACCACCAGCTACCATTACGTGCTATCATTTTAGACAGGAAACTATTTGAACCAGAAGAGCAGTGAGAGCTGGTGCTCACGGTATGGCTGGGTGAGGGATACCTTATAGGCAGGAATCAGTGGGCAGAAAGAGAGAGGAGGCAGAGAGTTTCAGGGACCTCCCATAGGCCTGCCCCACACAGAACTCTGGGTAGTTCGTTCTCACTGCCCACGCCAGCGAGCAGGAGGCACAAGGAGCTTTAAGACTGCTCCAGGGCTGCGGAGATAGCTCAGTGGTCTAAGCACCGGCCTAGGCAAGCGGAAGGACTTGGGTTCAGCCCCTGGTACCACATGCCATGCCAGCCCTGTCCTGGGCGCACCAAACCTGCCACTGAGACTGGGCGTGGTGGCAAACACCTGTAAGCTCGGCGCTGGGGAGGTTGAAAACAGGAAAATTACCATGAGTCTGAGCAGTATAGGGGAGAC
Organism: Capromys pilorides; assembly: GCA_004027915.1. NCBI lineage: Eukaryota > Metazoa > Chordata > Mammalia > Rodentia > Capromyidae > Capromys > Capromys pilorides. Next base: position 17,564 of record PVKN010012351.1, read on the forward strand.
CTTGTAGGAAATATATATATAGTCTTTTTGAGACAGGGTCTTGCTATGCAGTTCAGGCTGGCCTTGAGGTCACTTTTGTAGCCCAGGCTGGTCTCGAACTCACACCGATCCTCCTCCCTCAGCCTTCCAAGTGCTGGGATTACAGGCGTGTGCCACCACACCCGGCTCTTATACCAAATATATTTAAATTATTTATTTATTTATTTGTTTGCTTGTTGTGTTTGTTTGTTTCTTTATTTTATTTATTTTGTGGCTGGCTCAGCCTGCCCTGGTGGTGGGGGCTGGCGCAGCATGTGGTGCCGGGGATCGAACCGCAGTCCCTGCAGTTGCCTGAGCTTTCCTAAGCAGGCGCTTTAGACCACTGAACCATCTCACCGGCCCTTATACCAAATATATTTAAAAAAAAAAAAAAAGTCCCACTCGGCTGAAGACTAAAAGAATGAGTTTAAAAGGTGTGGTGGTGCACACCTAAAACCCCAACATTTGGTAAGGACCTGCACATATGAGCCCAGCCTAGGCAACTTGGTAGCTCAGTGAGACCCTGTCTCAAATAAGACAGATGGAAGATAGATAGAGGGATGACATATGATAGGCAGGCAGGCTAAATAAAAGGAGGGCTGATGCAGAGTGTGACTAGATTTCCCCTACTCACTCTCTCTCTCTCTCTCTCTCTCTTGCCAATTAATGAAAGCTCTCTAGCTGAACCTTCAGCAATATTAGAAACCTTAACATGTGATATAGGTCAAGTGTTTTTTATGTGAAACGTCTCTTATCTGATGGTGTGTGCGTGCACGCGCACTTCTGGGGATTTAATCTAGGGAGCAACGAGGCTACAGCCTCAGCCCTTTTCATTTATTTTGACATAGGGTCTCATTAAGTTGTCCGGGCTACCTGACAGTAATTTTGTACAATATTTTTAGTGGGGCTGTGCTTTCACTGCACGTTGTTACACAGGGTTGTGTACAGAGATTAAAGCCTGCCTCTACCTCAGCAGAGTCCTCCTGCTTCAGCCTCCCAAATGCTGGGATTACAGGTGTGAACCATGATGCTCAAGAAAATTTTTGGATTTTGAAGCCCTAGAAAGTAGATTCAGAGTCAGGGACCAAACCCAGGGCCTGGCTGCTAAAGTGGAAAACCTGGTAAAAATTACTAGGAAAAGGGCTGGCCAGATAGCTCAGCTGACTAAAGCACCTGCTTAGGCAGAGCACGGCGGCCAGGGTTTGATCCCCAGCCTTCCATGCCAGCCCTGCCTCTGGGGCGTGCTGAGACAGTGATTGAGACTGGGTGTGGTGGCACATGTCTGTAATCCCAGTGCTTGGGAGGCTGAAAACAGGAGAATCACTATGAGTCAGATCTACATAGTGAGACCCTGTATACCCTGTATACCCTGTCGTAATTCATTAAAAAAAAAAAAAAAAAAAAAAAAAAAAAAAAAAAAAAAGAATAAAACAAAAACTACTGGGAAAAACTGACAGCTTTGATCACTGGGCTTATAATCCTAGTTGGAGAGTACACTGAACCAGGTGTGAATGGAGAGATCCCCAAACGTCAGAGCAACAGCAGGTCCTGTTTTTAGCATACTGGCTCTCAGGAGAATGGACAGATTCCACCCAGGCAAAGCAGAAACCAAGTGGGAGGAGGTAAGGAGCTCTCTGATCTAGAGGATGGCTGGCTGGCTGGCTGAGCATGGGAGCTTTGGGGCCAGAAGTATTAAGTGTAACTTCTGCCTAAATCACTGACCATTAATCTGAAAGACAGTTAAACTGCTATTATACTGCAAGACAGAAAGCGACCTTTAGGAAGGCAGGAGAGAATATAAAACAAAATTAAAAATATAAGCAGAGGTATCAGAGGCTGCACACTATGGGGGAGACAAATTTTGTGGTTCAAGTCCAGCAAACTTCTCCAAGCAACTCAGAAAAACAATTCTGAGAAGTTACCTGGATTTTCGGCACAAAAATTCTGAGACAGGGAAACAGGAAGATGTAAGCTCTATTTACAGAATAAAACCAGTGGACAGAATCTGGATGGGCCAACAGGTTGAGTTTAGCAAACACTTCAAAGAAGATACTATAGGTGTGTTCAAAGAATTAAATAAAAAAAGTATAATATTGGTTTAAGAAACAGGGACTGTTGCCAGGTATACAGCTCAGCAGCACAGTGCCTGCCTGGTAAGAGAAGGGAGGAGAGGGGAGAAAAGAAGAGAAAAAAGGGATTGTTAAAAGAAACGGAAATTTTAAAACAGGAGACCCTGCTGCTGTGCATCGTATAAACTCCAGAACAGCGAACTCTAATCCTTCCGACATTCAGGAAAGAAGAATTTCAGAAATGGTAAAAATATGGGTGACCCTTGCTGCTGCCACCAAGCAGCATGGTGTCTAAAGTCGCTACCTTCCTTAAGAATGCCTGGGCCCAGGAGCCAGTGCTGGTCGTATCCTTTGCTATCATGGGCCTTGCTATAATAATGCCCCCGATCAGTCTCTACACCAAATACTCCAGCATGATCAACCAGGCCACGCCCTACAACTACCCAGGCCTGTGAGATGATAGGAACAAGCCTGACATACTCAACCACCCCTAGGACCCCCAGGGCCCCAGCTTGGAGTGGCTGAAGAACTTGTGAGCGCCTCTGCATGGATAGGGAAGTGGACCCTTGCCCTGTCCCCCACTAATAGTGTGAAAATAAAACAAACATATCTATCTATCTATCTATCTATCTATCTATCTATCTATACATACACACACACACATACATACATGGGTGATACAAAAGGCACGTATACTCCAAAGTTGGGTCATACCTGTAGTCCCAATGACTACAGAAGCTGAGGCAGGAAGATCATTTTAGCCCAGGATTCTGGGGCCAGCCTGAGCAACACAACAAGTCTGTCTGTCTGTCTGTCTGTCTGTGCTGGGATTGGAACCCAGGACCTTACATATGTTAGATAAGCACTCCACTGCTAAGCTGTATCTTCAGCCCTTATTTTGTGAGATAGGGTCTTGCTAAATTGGCCTCCAACATTTAATCTTCCTGCCTCAAGATTCTCAAATAGGATCACAGACATGTGCCACCACAAAAAGATTTAAATCAGTAATTACAACAGTCAAAAGTCTAATTTATAACATACATAAGTCTAATAGCCATAAAAAAGCACATGACAAATTTGCTATGTTTTCCACAATTAAGTCAGTACTAAGTTAAAGTACACTGTGTTATGTTAAAGATGCATACTGCAATCCCTAGGATGTTCAGTAGAAACAAACAAAAA
>PVKN010012352.1:0-20840 GCA_004027915.1 Capromys pilorides
TTTCTTATTAAAGATAAAAAAATTTCAATATAAATTCAATTCTCAATTTCCAAAAAATTCAGTTTTCTTAAATTGTTATAATGCCTCAGTCAAAAAATGTGTCATATTTTCTTTTTGAAATGATAGTCAGAATATAAAAGATCTTAATATATTGTGACTTGATCAAATCACTGAAATAGTAGTAATAAAATTATTTTAATAAGGAGCTATCAAAATTAATAATAGATATTATCAATCTCTTCTTATTTTTTAATTTCGCATGTAACCAGCGTTTCCTAGATGGTCAGTGTGGGAAAACAGAAGTGACTTATCAAACAACATAATAAAACTACAGCTCTCAGTGGATGCACCTGATCCTCCTCCCAGGTCTCAGCGTTTGTGCCCACACTGACTCCGCAAGTGTGCTGCTGGCTGCCTGCCCTTCCTTGTGAGCAAGGCAGTGTCTACTCTCCTAGCAGCACACACACAAAGCAGGAGCACAGCACATGCACTGAGTGTATGGCCTGGTGGCTTGATTCAAATCCACATCATGGTTTACAAAGTAGCTGTAAGCCAAAAACAGTTTTCCTGTAGTTCCTGCTATGGATGGTAAAATGGAGAGACTTATTGAATATCTCTCTCTTATATATTTATCTCTCAAGGCACTGTGGCACATTTGTCTTTTGTGCTTTAATTTAGTCCGCTACAAGCCAACTTTATCCTACCAGCACAATAGCACACATTAGCAGTTGGGTTTCTATACTATATGGCTTTGCTCTTATGTAATATCCATTATTGCCATTCGTAATGGAATTTTGTGAATAAGTCTTCAGGCTAATGTTTGTTAGTAAATTTTCAACTGATATGGCAAGTTCCTTTGTTTCAATGTGGGTTGAATTTCATTTTAGCTAGGAAAACAACAGTTTTGAGTGATGCCACAGTGGTATCTATTTTTTTACTTAAAAAAAAAAACAAAAACAAACAAAGAAAAAACTTAACCCTTAAGGAAAAACTCATGAATTACTAGAGAGGGTGTTTGGGTATGTTTGTGAATAGCCTGAATGACTTGGTAACTTTTGTGCAATCTGAAAACATTTTTTTACATGAAACATGCAAGTTGAAAAGTTTGAATCTCTTCTTTCTAGTTATACATCACCTATAGACTCATTTGTCTTGCCACATAAAACATTATACTCCATGTCTACACTGAGATTGTTTTCAGTGTCTATCTATGTAGAGCCACTCTGCACTGATCAAGAGCCCAGAATCATGGCCCCACTCTGCAATATATGTGCACAACAGGGTACACTTACATAAGCGTGACTTAGACAACCAAGCATGAAATACACAGTTTTAACATTACCCAAGATTGTAAACCTTAATAATGGCCAATGCTTGTTTATGTTGTTGCTGATGTCAGCTCTACATGCTTTGTTTTCCCTGGGGACCTCACTCACAAAAAGACTCCTTCAAAAATACCCCTGACAAGCAGCATAGTCAGCAGAATGAGGTGAGTAGCCTCTCAGCACCTGTGGAAACAGTGCATGACTGCAAGGGAGGGTGACAAGGAGCTGTCAATATGCTTCCCTGGCCTTTTTTTTTTTCCAGTTCAACCTTCCCTGAGGGTGGGGCTGGAATAGCATGTGGTGCTAGGGATCAAACTGTGGTCCCCTGTGTCTGCTTAAGCATTCCTAAGCAGGTGTTTTAGACCACTGAGCTACCTTGCCAGGCCCTCACTGGCTTTGCTCTGACTACCTATAGTCATCTTCTTACCTTCTTGGAAGGCCCCTGAAGACTGGAAAGTAGTTGATCTGACATGTTAGAACATGTTAAAGGTCTTAGAAGAGATAGAAATGCTAATACCTCCCACCACTGTGAGTTAACAGTATGAGTGGCTCAGCTAGTTTTCACTCTTTTCTGCTGGGTAGAGCAAGAAGCAGAACACCTCCTTTAGCAAGGATGCCAGCTTCAGTGGACTGAGAAGAATCTGGAAAAATGGCTGCCTGCCACAGAAGTCATGTTGTGGAGCACAGGAAGTAAAGTCTCCTCCAGAAGGTAAATTCTCATCCCAAGGAGAGCCCCAGGAAGAGTCCCATTGCCTTGCATGTGAGACCTGCTATCTGCCAGAAAGTATAGGTAGAGGAACCCATCATCGAAGGAGAAGAATGGAAAGGACTGCCCTCTTCTACCCATCATACAGGACATATGACTTACACAGCCATAGAGTTACTTGAGCTGACGAAGCAACTGAAGTAAAAGAAGGTTGAAATAGTGTCCAAGTAGTTACTACAGGTATAGATGAAGGGTCTGACAATGCACAGTTAAGCCCACAGGAAATGCCCCAAATAGCCAGCATAGCTAACACCCCTTCTAAGTAATAGGTTCTGCAGGGTGTGCAAAGGACAGACTCCCCAAGCAGACTTTGATAAACTGCTTAATATCAGCTGCTCATCTGGTTTGGACAAATACAAGGGGCTTTTGAAGCAAATTATAACATGGACAACCTGCCTAGACTTAGTTTGCACTACCAAGATGAACACGTGACAAATGATGTGCACTATGCACTATCATAGCCCTGATGCTGCTTAGGGCACACTCAGGGGACTTGATTCTAATGATTGGGCTGGCTGTGGAAGCGAGGCATCCCTCTTAGCCCTCTTCAGAGATGGCCCAAACCATGACATTACATATGCCTTAGCCCAGAGGGAGAATATGGCAGTAAAGCACAAAGATAAGGTAAGGCCTGTAAAGAGTACTACCAAGGAGAAAAATAGTATGACTTTTGGCTAAGCAGGGCCAATCCCCCATGGAAAATTATGATACCACTCAAGGTCATTTGGTGCCAGATTTGAATGGACCTGCTGGCTGTTGGCTTAGCCACAAATAAAAGAGTCAGGCTTTTACGTATGTGGATGACACAGTGGTGACAGCTGTGCTCCAAGCACCTACATCAGTCAATGGGTCCAGCAGTCCCAGTGAATCAAGAAGATGTGATGTTGACATCCACTTATACAGACCACAAGGCAAGTTGAGGTACTCAGTTAATGGGGACCTAAAGAGGGGTCAAATGTGGAATTATTTACTGGTCCCCAAAAACGTATAATACATACTATTACTGGTGCACACTGGAGTTGAATCAGTGTTAATATACGATAACTCAGGCCACTTCCTAGGACCTACTGCTCATACAAAAGCACACAGAGGCCACTCTATCACAGTCTGGAGGTTCCAGGTGGCACTGGATATTGGGCACTAGGCCCTGTGCTCTATGATGTCTAAGTTTCCGTGTTTGTTGACTACATGCTGAAGATGGACATACCGATTGGTGTTTGGCTTGATACCATGTAGGGAGAATTCTGCTTGTAAATCTGCATGAATCACAGTCCAAGGACATCCACTCTATACACTATTGACTCTCCTGCAAGTTGCACAGGTTGTGTACATGAAACAGTCTTGGCTACTGGGGGACCATGGGGAAATAACAATCTTGAAACTGGAAAAGTTGGGGTGGTGTGCCCTTCACATAGACCTTTCAATGCCCCAATATGGCCCATGTGGAAGGCAAATGGAATGAAATGTAGAAAATGACTGAAGATTACCAGGAAATAAAGTTACTCCTCCACTGCACACAGCAGTGCCTAGTATTACAGATCTGATATATCATCTTACACTGACACTGGGCTAATAACATTATGTTGTGGATTTTCCTAATGCCTTTTTCTCCATTGCTTCACTTGGGACGATAGGCAATGGATATTCCAGGTTTTGCCACAAGGCTGTTTGTAAACCCTGATTTTGTATCATGGCCTAGTGACCCAGGACTTGGCCACCTAGACTAAGCCTTCTGTCACTATTCCACTATATTTATAATATGATGTTAACCTCTGATTGCTTTGCAGATTTGGAAGCTGCAGCATACAGTCTGAAGAAAGCTTTGATGGACTGAGTGTAGGGAGTCAATGAGGACAATGTCCAGGGATCCAGTTTGTTTGTCAAATTCCTGGGCGTTATCTGGTCAGAAAAGATAAAATAATTCCCAATGCCATTAGTGATAAAATTCAAGCATACCTTAGGTGCATGACAGTATGCTGTCTGCAGTCACACATGAGCTTATTGGGGTTTGCTGGATGTTCATACTGTACCCAGGTACCCTGCTTCACAATTTGTACCAGATAACTCAATAGGGCATGTCGTGGCTCTGTATATATGTAGTGAAAGCTGCTTTTTGGGACTCAAAGAGGGCTGTCACATAGATACAAGACCTCCACAACATTACCCAGCCTTGTCATTACCCTAACTGTGAATGTAAGCTGATTGGCAAACAGGTAGCAGCCATGTATGCTGCTCTGCATACTTGTAAGAGGATTACAGGACAGTATGCAATGGAAATACAGACAATATCTGATAGAAGGCTGGATCTGTACATGCACATTCCATTCCAGGAGTGGATTAGTCTCGGCCTGCCAGGTAGTAGCCCTACCTTCATACACTTGGGGAGGGAGTTACAGCAGAGGACCTCCTTTTCAGCCAGACGGTTGGCAGCTGAGCTAATGGAATTGGAATCACTGACATATATGGCACAGAAAACTGTGGTCTGTCAGACTACAGATCATGAAACCTGTACCAGAAGGCAGAGAGGGACCTCTGGCTGACATCTGGCACACTTATCAGTTGAGCCATGACACAACCTCACAGTGGATGGCAGTCATTCTCCATCCCAGTATGAAAACTTTCTGGTTTGAAACCTCAAGAGGCAGGTCAAGCCAATGGGCAGAATTTGGGCAATGTGGCTATTTGTAAGGCATGAAGAAAGTCTCTATGTGTTTGCACAGACAGTTGGGTCATATTTAGAGGCTCATCCTTATGTTATCAACTTGGACAGCCCAGGATTACCAGATGGGGAACTGACCCTTGTGGGGTGCTCATCTATGATGAGATATAATTATAAGAGTGTAGCCAAACAACTGACCACATAGTATATTATGTTTCAAGAGCCCATCCTTTCACTGAGGAATGACTTAGAAGGTGTCTTGGCAATGGTAGCTGCTATCTAAGGGCTATGTTCTTTGGTGGAACCATGGCTTCACAAGAAACTATGATGAGTTGGACCCTACACCATGCAAGCAGTAGCACTGCAGTGGCACCTGGACTTGACTCCTACTGAGTCCAAAGATGTGGTAAAGGCATGTCTGCAGTAGGCCCAGTTAGCCTCCTGGATTAGAAAGGTTCCCACACAACTTGGCATGATACTACAAACACCCCACCCTTTACAACATAAACAGGTAAATCGTACCAGCCCCTGCCTCTCTCATAGGGACATAAACATGATCTGACCACTGTGGATATTTCTATAGGTATAGGCTTTGCCTAACCTGTTCTCTCTGCTAACTAAATGCACACCATTAAGAAAATGTAATGTTTGATTACTACATACAGAATGCCACAATGATGATTGACTAGGCATTCAGGCACAATTAGCCAAAGACAATGATGTCAGATGGCATTCCACATGCCCTGCAAGCCACAGGCAGCTTGTTTGACTGAGAGGTACAACAGGCTCCTAAAACCCAAACCAGTCTATTTGGCTCCAAAGTTCAGCAGGTGGGTGTAGGTTTTACCGCAGGTAGGTCAACCGCTCAATGGCTAGCCCTCACCCAGCACAATGATGGCAGAGCAGTAGATTGCCTCTTAAAAGCCACAGCTAGTCCATCTGTGTATTACACACACACACACACACACACACACACACACACACCAAGGTTCTAAGGTGAGGAAAGAGACCTTAATCCTTCCAGTGTTGGGACTCCTGCAGCTGGAGTGAGGCATCAATGGACTTGGGATTGACCCACAGACTCCTGGTAGGAAACTGGGTGTGCTTGGAGCTCCAGGTGAAAGGACTAAGGCATACCAATAAAGCACAGCTCCAGACTTCAACATAGCCCTGAAAGGCCTCAGTGTTCTCTCCACCCAATATGGATCCACCATTTCAAAGGATAGTGACATCGTGGCTGCTTGTGGGAGTGGTGGATCTAGCCCCCATTCCACTAACCCTGGTAGTAATCGGAACCCAGGTTTGATATTCTAAGCCTGGGCCTCAATCATATCACAGGATGAACATTCAGTCTCCTTCCACGTGGGCGGGATCTCTGTAGAATGGTTTCTTTTTCTGCTCTGTCTTTCCTACCAGGATGAGCCTTGCTAACAGCTCTGTCTCCTGGGCACACACATTTGCCCATGCATACAAGTCACATTGTTGAGCATATACTGAGCTCCTGGCTGACATAGCTGAAGTTTTCTCATCGAAGATTATACCAGCATCCCTGCTCAATTAGACTAACTGTCCACAGTAAAACCAGACAGGATCTGCCTAGGATTAGCAACACCAGTGTATGGTGCCACTGATTTGGAAGAGCATGATCAAGGGAACTGGGACCCATTGTAGATAATGGCTGGAGGTGGCTGACTAGGAGCTAAAGATCATCACTGAATATAACCTACTTTGGACTCAGCAGGTAAATATATCAGCAAGGAACTGCAGCACAAGGTAGTTATCCCTTGATCCACATAGCTGCATGTCACTGATAGATGCAAACATGTGGTAGATGGCTGAGACTTCATTGGTCTGGTGCCCCCTGACTGGACCATGGATGAAGCCTTATGGGTCTGTGGCACTGTGGGTTGGCCATACCTATCTGCACACTGGATAAGATACTGTATCTGAGGATTCCCATATGTTAAGAATGCCATCAGACCCACTATGACGTACACTTCACACAGAGGGGACACTGTAGACCTTGATGGCTCTGTACTTGACACATAGCCTGGTGATTTTATCTGGTAGCCTTGATGGTGCCAGGGGCAGGGACCATAAATCTAGCTACCCTTGCTCCACACATAGCTTGGAACATCACACACCAGGCTTGGATGTTGCTTATGGATGAAGCTTCTCAAATGAGAAAGGTGATTTTGCAAAACTGTGTGGCCTTTGATTCACTAATCACAGTGCAAGGAGGTGCTTGCACTCTTTTGCATATAAAATGCTCAATTTATATCCCCCATCACCAGATACAGGTATAAAAACCCTTTTGGGAATTGGAGGCAGAGATATTCCATTCAGCCCGTGCAGCAGGACCCGCTCTCCTAATGGTGGGAATCTTTGGGATTTGCCTGGCATTGGATGGTCATAAGCTGCTCTGTGGTGAGTCGGGTGAGTGGTATTGTGCTGTTCCCCTTGGGGTGGTGGTCTTTGTGCACAGAGGACTGCCCTCTGGACTGCTCACAAGAATTGGTGTTCTCCCAGCCTTTGAGAGAGTGGGATTTAGTGAGCCACTTCATATTGCTTCAAAGCCTAGGGTGCCTGCAGATGTATAAGGACATTACCCCATTACTGTCTGCCACATGCACACAATAGGATACACTTAGATAAGCATGACTTCTCATAGACAACTGCATGTGAACTGCATAGTAATGACAGTACACAAGATTATAAACATTGATAGTGGCCAATACATACAATTTTGACAATATAGATGCTTTGCTGTTGTTGCTGCTGATGTTGCCTCTGCAAGCTTTCTTTTCTCTGGGAATTTCATCCACAAAATACCCCTCCACCCCACACTGAAACCACCTTAGTGATTTTTTTTTTTTTTTTTTTTTTTGACCAGGAATTGAACTCAGGATATTGCGCTTGCCAGGCAAGTGCTGTGCCACTGTGTTGTCTCCACAACAATTTAATATTAAGTTAATATTTAACTTATTATTTTATGGAGTTATACTCTCCAAAAAATGACTATCTTACTTGATGTAGCAGTCAATGCTCACTAGGGTCAGATATAAAAGGGTATGAAACATCTGTCCGCATGTTGGAGATCCAAAAGGTCCTATCAAAGGCCTGGGGCTCACAGCAACATCCTGTGCAAGTCCTTATCAGCAGGCAAAAAGATTTTTGCTAGAGGATCAAGGAATTTGCTCCAGAAGCCAGGAGGTAATGGCCAAGAAGAAGATGAGGACTGAGGCTGCCCTGAAGAAAGATAACAGTCAACACTCTTTCAAAGCAAAACTATAATACTCCTCCAAATAAAAGCAGTCACAGTGAAACTCTTTCAAGACAGACCAGCAGAAATCCTTCCCTCCTGTTTTCCTTTTTATACTATCCTGATAACAAACCTCCCTAAACTGGGTCTTCCACACCCAGAACTACGCTGGGCATGTCCACTGACATTGACAATTAATCAACAAACCACCACACTTAAAACATTCATATCTTCACAATCCTTTGATCAATTTGCATGAAATGAAATATATAGCAGTAGCAACAAAGATCATTAGCAAAGATACATAACACAAATCACGTGGTAACATCATGGTTGAAAGAAATCTCACAGATGATCTGTAAGGATTCCAGTTACCCTTAACTGCATAATACACTACTCCTCAATGTTTCATAATACAACGTTTAAATTCTATTTCTCACTTTTGTAGGTTAGGAATCCAGAAGCCTAGAGAATTCTGCAGGTTTATTTTATTTTATTTTATATCTTTTTTGCTTTAAAGAATATGAAATAGTGATAGAAACAAAAAGCTTTAGAAACAATGCAAAATTTCACTTAACAACTCTGTAGGTTTTAATGAGGACTTTAGCATCCACCCAGCTGGTCTCCTTCACCAAGGTAAAGGATAATCCATTTTCCTAGGTTAACACTCTATGACTTGAAGACCTAAAAGACTAGCTACCTTGATTTTGTATATTTAGAAGTTTGGAAAAACTTTGATTGCATTTGTATTTTGTCATAGCTCTGTGGAATTATCATTTTATTGTTTTAAATTCTTGCTTGACATTTAGAAGGAATAAATAATTGCTCCAAACTCACAGTACAGATAAATTTGACTTTAAGAATTCATTTAACAGGGGCAAGGGAGATAGCTCCATGGCACAAGTGCCTGTCCAGCAAGTGCAAGGTCATGAGTTCAAACCCCAGTCCCACAAAAAAGAAAAAAAAATAATTTAACATTCGTCTATTCCAATTTTTTTAACATGTACTAGACAAAGAATTTTCATTTTCCTATCTGCTTATAGCTTATTGTGTGGTACATTTTCATTTTCTTTGAAGTTTCATTAATGTCTCACTCTAAAATCTGGACCCCCATGTGAATTTTATCTACACACTATTAACTTAATAGTTGTATCACCTCACATACTTTTAGTACCTAAAAAACTTGGCATTGCTTTAGGGTGTAATATTTTAAATCAAGAGCATGGGTATTATGTATTAAAATAATGAATTCTTCTTAATTTGATTAATTCATATGTAACAAATACATATAAAAGAACCAAAAACAATCACCTTCAACACCAGAAGTACATATATCACCCCAGGAAAACCTGTCTAATGATTTTTTTGTTACTAATATAAAATCATTAAATGGCTTTCAGATGGCTCTGAAATACAAGGAAATGCTGCTCAATACTGGAAGACTCTCCATCATATGACCTTAAACTGGCAAACAATACATCCATTAATGTGTTCTTAGCAGTTATCCCTAAGAACTATTCGAAATGCTTTCTTTCTGAGTAGTTGCATAATATCCAAGTGTAGCTGTTTGATAAAACAGTCACTGGCATCCTCACAGTCCGTGAGATGCAAACCTGCAAGGGCTCTGTGTGGCTCATGTATCAGCAAGAGAAGATGGACATAGCTGGGCAAACAGGAAGTGCTGCTGGCTGTTTATTTTTTTATATCTTGCTTTGCTTTGTTTTGCCTTCATCACCTAAGTTTATGCCCATCTGGTGTGAGACAGATAAGCATGCTACCTCCCCTGGAATCAGCACAGCCTGGAAGAGACTGCCTGCAGTGCTACATGTCACCCAGGAATCCCATCCTTGGGTGGATTCCATGACAAAGAATCATTACACAATATGAAGAAACATTGGCAACACCAATCTTTGACTCTTTTTTCTTATTTTCACCTTAACCTTTTTTCTTCATCTGTCTCTTTTTCCTGAGTTCTCTTTCACACATCGTGTATCCAATTTGTATTCACACAGAAATGAAAATGCATTCCTTGGCTGGCAGCTGGGTTCACTTGAGATGGTGCTTAGCCTGTTTCCAACTCTAGCGCTTTTCAATAAAAATGTATAATTCACTAGGATGCTGGCTTTCTTTTAAAAAGTACTTAATTGCCTACTCCTTTATACCTTCTTTTTCTTTTGTATTATATTTTGCACTAAATAAGATATATAATTAATCTAATTCTCACTGACATGTAAATGACTGATAAGGCTTAATAGGACATCTGTTTTGATATATATGCATATCAATCTATAATGAATTGTTCTAAACTCAAGTATCTAATTTCAGGCATATGGGAGTCAATGAGAATAGAGCAATGTGGCATAGGAAAATTTTATCTCAAAGGAAAAAAAAAACCCTCTTAAACCTACACATAGAAAATCAATGCTTCCTTAGAATATTTATTTTAGGGATAAAGCAACCTTTGACACTGTGCTGACCAGATAGAAGCATCATGTTGGGGCCAGTGAGATCAACAGAGATGAAACAGCAGGCTGGCCTAGGCCAAAGGCTGACCTTGAAGTGCCTTTGATGGAGGTGTGCCCAGTAGCCTCTCACTCATCCAGAAAGATGCTTCCCGGCAACCTGATTCTGCCTGATGAGATGTTGCAATTGTGTCACAGTCACCTTTCTCTTCTTGCTGGGACAAATACTCAACACCCACAATGAAGGAAGGAAAGGTTTCTTTATCTCACAATTAGTGGAGATTTCAGTCTATAGTAGACTGGCTCCAAGGCAGAGTGGCACAAGGCAGAGTACAGCAATTCATGGCGGGAGAAAACTGCAAAACAAGAGTAAAAAAGGGAGGAGCAATGGCTGCAGCAGCTAGCAAGCCTCTTTCCCTTCCTTATATTGCATTCAGGCTATCTGCCCCAGGGAGAGGGTAGCACTAGCACTCATAATCCCAGCATTGGATTATGACTTAATCACCTTTAGAGGCCCATCCCAAGGACTGTATGAAGCTTTTAGGGGACAAATAGACCCAAACCATAAGAAGTTACTTTCATCTTCTTACTTAATTATTAATTAACTTCTGATGATGAAAGCCCATAGTGTCAAAAACTAGGATGTCCTAGGTGACAGTCTTTGTGATCATCTTTAATGAACTCATGATAGGAAATGTAGAAAGTACCTGATTTCTACCAAGACTCTCTTCACAGCTATTTATTTTTAGAACCACTGCCTGTAACCCAACCCAAATGTAAATGTATTTGTAAAATATATTTGTAAGTGTTTTTGTGGCCCATGTATATGAACTAAAATGTTTATGGACCTTCTTGATCAGAAAAATTATTTCTTGATAATGTTTTATTTGTTTATCTATTTGAGAAAGGTTCTTTCTGTACAGTTTATGATATTCTTGAACTTAGTATATAGCTCAGATTGGCTTCTAACTCATAAGTACCCTCTGTCAGCCTTCCAACTGCTGGGATTACAGATATGTGCCACCCTGCCCATTTTTCCCAGTTCAACTTCATGCTACTTTGCTTGCCTCCACCTAATGGCTTTTCTTTGATATTATTTTATTGGGCTGGTGAGATATCTCAGTGGCCTAAAGCACCTGTTTAGGCAAGCTTAGCCAACCGCAGGGACCATGGTTCAATCCCTGGCACCACATGCTCTGCCAGCCCCAATCCCAGGGCAGGCTGAGCCAGCCATAACATAAACAAATAAATAAAGTTAAAATCATTTTATTTATCTAGGTAATTAATTAGATTTTTGCTTCGTGTTGTGTAGCCAGCCTGAGGTCAGAGAATATCTTTCTCATTGTTATGTTTCCAAGTGGTAGAAAGTGATAAGTCATGGCACTGTGGAAGACCTAATCTGAATTAATGTTATGCCTTCTCAGAATATTGCAGTTGATGGAGCTTTCAAGTTATATCTGGGAATCTCAGGATAGCAGTAGACAAGAATGATGAAAAATCCCAAGTGATGCTTTCAAGTGTAGGAAATGGAGAAAGGGGCTCCACTTGTTTTAGAAAGGCTAGCTGCATCGCTACTGGAGCAAAGCATAAGACTCAATCTTAAATCCCATAGACTCAATTCAGTATATTTTTATCAGCAGAAATTATAAGAAACACAAATGTCTGTTCTCTTAAATTCTGAAAGAGCAAGGGGAGTTCAGCAAAGAGGCAAGTCTCTCTGTCAGGGAAATCTACAACAAATTTATTTATTTTCTGAACGATATCCCATGAAGCTTACCAAAACATTAGGATGTGCCATGTCGTTTCCAAAAACCTATCTCGAGTCAGAAAATTTTAATTAGCTATCACTTTTAAAGAAAACACTCCCTTTTATGTAATAATACAAGTGCATTCTGTAAATAAATTTGGAATAAAATTTTTATCACAGTTCCATCACTATTGCTATCACTTATTCCGATTTCAAATGTTCCCGTATAATACCTGTGAAACTGCCAAATGGGAGCACTGACTGGATAGAGAGACACTGCGGCCATCCATATTTGAAGTAGTTACTAGCATCTTTGAAGAACTGAAAGTGTTTACTACCCTGCTCTGCTGTGGTTGTGCCTCTTCCTCCTTCTTTTGGGCAGCACCTCCTCCTATAACTTTAAAATATTTCAGTATCTTCAAGGAGGACCGAAGCTAAATATATGTGTAGTGTTAGTTCAGAGAAGAGCTGACTAAACTGGTATCAGAACATTCCATATTTATTTCATCTCAAATTTGCACCCCCCTCTTCTTTTTGCCTTCCCTCCTTCCTTTCTTCCTCCAAGCCTGCATCCCTCCCTCCCTCTGTCTATTCTAATACTGAGGAATCTATTTGGGATTCAGAACTCCATCTGGTTTTCTTGTTTCCTTCATTGTTAAAGGTAATGAGAGTTTGCAATAATTTTTCAGGAGGAGCACTTTGTTCACTGATTTGTGAAATAGAATGGAACCCAGATAAGCTTATACCCAATGACTGGCATTTATGGAGGTTATAACAGATTAAAAGTTGCTTATGTCAGAAAAAAGAAGGATGGTAGAGAGAGCTACTTCCCAATGAGATAGGGTCATTTGGATCAATTTTCTTCTCCTTGATCACAGAAGAAGGAAATTTTCCTTGGATTCAATTCACACTAATAAAAAGCAGTGTTCATTCTCCTATCCATAATTCTGAAATATGTCCATATTACACATCTGTCAAAGCAACTGATGACATTGTTGTGTTCTTGCTTTAGTTTGCTTTTCAGAATGAAAGACAGGTTTTATTATTAGAAATAAAAGCGATCTCATCTTTAAACATGATTTTAAAATAAGAACAGAACTCAGTACCTTCACAGGGGCCAGTGGAACCCTCTTAACTTCCTTTCCAAGCAGTGTTTTTGCAGGTTGGCTACATGCTATGGTTTGCAGAGAGATCTGAACAGGCATTCCTTTGAATTGCGAATGAGCTCACGCTCTGACTCTAGGGGTCATGCTGCTCTCAGGGGTTCAGTGACCCCAGAAACTAATTCCTCAGCAGCAAAATCTTCAAAAGGAAGCTTGTGATTAAGCTGATGAAATGGCAATTGGTGGTTTGATTAAAGAGGGAGGTTGGAGGGGAAACTACCTTTGGAAACAGAACATTTCTCTAATGCTAATAAGCCAAATCTTTGGGTGTAAATTGAGAATTTATTCTCTATTTGAGATACTGAGAGTCAGTGACAGGAAACCAATCACCTGCTCTGCCATCCCTAGAAGAATGGTTAGAGCAGAAAAAGATTGGAGACTTTTCCCTCAAGCTTCCTGGGAACTTAAAAAGTGAATCAGCACAAACAAAAGAAGGGTAACTTGGCTGGCCAGGTAGCTCAGTTGATTAAAGTGCCTGCTTATTAGACACAGGGACGGGGTTCAATCCCCAACTTGTCCTGCCTTGCAGCACCCCCTCCCTCCCACCCTGGGGCATGCTGCGAAGGTGACAGACTGGGCATGGTGGTGCATGTCTGTAATCCCAGTTCTTGGGAAGCTGAAAACAGGAGGATCACTATGAGTCCAATCTGTATAGTGAGACCCTGTAGACCCTGTACTAAATACATTGGAAATTTTTTTTAAAAAAAAGGTAATTACTTTGCTTTTTCTCTGCATCTTCACCCAAAGTTGGCTTCAATCTTAGTTCAGTGTTTCTCAACACTGCTGCTCACCAGGAACTATTTGAAAAGCATAGAGCCAACCTCCACCTGAAAATTCTACTTTAGATGTGCGAACTACAGAAATTCTCTTTGACCCCTCTTCATGGGCCACAGTGTTGACTCTCTTTCAGAGACAATGGATTTAATATTTCTGTCTATAAAAATAGCTCAAATTTCCTGGAGCTCATTAAGATTTACCTTATAATAGTGGCAGTAACTATTGGTATCACTTGCACACTTGTATACAAGCATGCACTTTTCTAGGATCCTTACTTTTAAAGACATGTGCAGCAAATTTTGAGGTCTAGTGTGCTCAGTTCAAGATATCACTACAATTCTATCGACCTCTAAACATAAGAGATTACAAGATGTCCTGGTGACTGGTGCCACAAGTGTTCTCCTTGTGCTCTGCTGTGCCTTTCTCATATAACTATCCTTCACAGTGTTGTATCCCAAGCTTAAATAATTGTCCTTTTAATAAATCAGTTATTTCTTTAGTAATAGATGTACATATTAGACTATAAAAGCATTTATTGCATTTTAACTTTTTAAAAAATGAGACTTCTTCCCTTAAAGACCCATATCATTTATACTTTTCTTACAAATCACTGATTGTTTTGTTTATTAAATAGTCTTAGATAGTTTTGGGGAAAGCAAATGCTTCTGGTCACCTGCTCCTGAGATGAGCTCTCTGGAGACAGAAAACAATTTTATCTTCATCCCAAAATCTTTGAGGACCTTCACTGACTTAACAAGGTGATGTTATGCAATCCTAGGGATGAGTTTGCTATCAAACTGAAATATGCAATCTGTAGAAATTCTCTTTGACTCCCTCCTCATGGACCACGTTGTTGACTCTCATTCTTTCAGAAACAGTGGATTTAAACTTTCTTTCCATAAGAAGAACTCAAACTCCCTGAAGCTCATTAAAATTGATCTTAATATAGTGGCAGTAATCTTTGTTATCATAACACTAACCTTTCATTTTCATGGTAGAATAAAGACATGTGTGTCTTTTTTTCTACTAGAAATTCTCTAAACCTCCCCCCAAAAAATCACAGTCTAGACACAGTATTCAGTGGGCTCCAGAGTATCTGCAACTTAAAAATATAATACATTAAATGGAAAGAAATTGTTAATCAAAAGATAAATAAGCAAGATTTTCTCATACAATCAAAAACAGAGAAACTAGAGACACTAGGATCATTGACAAGGACATTACAAATGCAGATTGGATTTAAAAGACTCCACTAGAAAAGATAAGAGCTTAGCTTCCTAGCACCACATGGAAGAGTCAAACAACCATCCTGCAATATCTTTAGAAGAGATAATGGTTTAACATATAGGAAAAAAAAAAAAAAACAAATCAGGGAAACTCCAGATTTAAGCTACAAAGGAAGATAATTGAAGTTTTGACCATTCTGAAGGCAGACTGATTGAGTTAAAGTCTGTGTATTTGACAGTTTGGCCTCTAGCTTCATTTCTCTGTCTACCAACAAAAAAGCTACAATCTGGTTTAGGCATTTCTTTTCCACATTCTAGCATCAAGGAGAGGATTAGAGAACTCATGACCAGAGAAGCAAAAAATTGAGTCATACCAGACCCAAGAAAGGTAAATCTAAGCCAAGAACTGAGGAAAGTCTAGCGATAGTTCCTTTAACACTAAAGCACTCCCAATAAGACCAAGGAATAGAAGCATGAATATCTCAGATAGAGAGGGTAAAGTAATGGAGAAAGTGGTGAAGTCAGTCAAAGGTATATCTAAAGGGGTGAGATACCCTTATCCCGAACCCCACTGTGGAGCAGGGACTCTACAGGACCACCAGAATTTCCACCCTCAGTCTATATCCTTGCGTACTTTTCTTAAGATTGGGAGGATTTGTGGCTATAATAGGATCTCACTCCCTTGACAGGTTCACTTTCATGACAAAAGTGATGTAATAGTCACCCCGTGGTTACACTTATTATCCTTAGTTCCCTCATAGAAATCTGGAGAGATTCCCCTGCTAGCTTTGAAGAAAAGAATTTCAAGCTCCAGATTAGAATACTACCACCTTGATATTCTCCCTGCGAGACCTTAAGCAAAAGATAGAACAATGTGGAGTCCAAATTGCTAACAAAAGAATCACAAGATAGCAAATATGTGCATTTAAGCTTCTATGGCTGTGAGTCAAGTTTAGTGTGCACTGCTTAACCACACTGTCCAGCAGAACAGCACAACCTCACACGTCATATATTACATGGAGCAGATGCATCCCTCACAGAGAGGCAGCAAGGAGCAGTACTAGCCATGGCCCTCAGTGCTCACAGTGTAGCCAAAACTCAGAAAAGCTATTGAGGACAGAGATAGCCTCATCTTCAGAGGGCCACTGGCCCTATGGCTGAAGCACACTGAAGAGCTCCTCTGCCAGGTGTACACTCCATGGTCACAGGCTTGCTGGGCTATCCCAGTGGAAGACATCCTCTTTCTATGGTGGGAGTACAGCAAACCAGATTTCTGCTCTGTTAAGATGTTATATTCCTAGCACATTCTAGCTATTCTTGAAGACAAAGTATGACAAATAGCTATATAGTCTTTTGAAATATGACTATATAGTCATTTGAAATAATCAACTTAAAAAGGTTTGTTTTGACTTAAAGTGTTAGAGATTGTAGCCCATATAGTGTCATGTTACAGCACCATGGGGACATGTGACAGGGCAAAGAAGTTTAGCTCATGACTGAGGCTGTCTGCAAGAGGAAGGAAGGACCTGCAGTCTCTCCACTCCATGAAACATATGGCACTCCTAAGTGTCATTAATGTTTAAATAAGTTTATTGATTTTATTTATTTATTTATTTATTTATTTATTTATTTATTTATTGTATTTCGTACAGAGTCCACAGGGTGTCACTATGTAGATCAGACTCATAGTGATCCTTCTGTTTCCAGTCTCCCAAGCAGTGGGATTACAGTCTTGCCATCACGCCAAGTCTCAATCCCCATCTCAGCATGCCCCAGGGATGGGGCCAGTAGGACTTTTGGTGCTAGGGATGGAACTTCAGCCCCTGCACTCTGCCTAAGCAGGTGCTTTAGTCTGCTGAGCTATCTGGCCAGCCCCACTGATATATTTTAGATATGCATAATGATCAGATTCATCATTGGCAATTTGCACCTATGCATGATATATCTTTTTTGGATTTTTAAAATTAATTAATTATTTGATACAGGATCTCACTATGTAGCTTGGACTTATAGTGCTCCTCCTGTCTCAGCCTCCCTAGCACTAGGATTACAGGTGTGCACCACCACACCCAGTTTCAGTGGCTAACAAAGCTTGCCTGGGGTTCTGGGCTGGTACAGCATGAGATAACAAGGATCAAAGCCATGTCCTTCTGCACGGTAGGCAGGTGCTTAGTCCAATGAGCTATCTCTCCACCCCCACGATCTATCTTGATTCATTTTTTTCAATTCCCTTCTCACTTCAGCCCTTCTTCTGATTTACAAAATCTATGTTTGTATTTTTCCTTCTTTTTACATTTTTTTTTAAATTTTTCTTTCTTTCCTTTGCTCTACCCCCCTCTCTAGCTCTACTTCCCATCAGAACATTTTCTTCCTGTTTCACAATATCTATTATACATTTTGGTCCTTATTTACACTTTAAGTTTCTCACATCAGAGAAATAATGCAACATTTATAAATATGTGTCTGACTTATTTCACTTAAAAGTACAATATCAAGGTCCATCCATTTGCTTATAAATATCTCAAGCACTTTTTACTTTATGGCTATGTAGTAATCCATTGTATTAAAATATCTTTTTTACTCTTTCTTCAGTTGATGGACATTTGAGCTGTTTTTAAGATTTAGCTATTAGAAACTGTGCTGCTACAAACATGAGAGTACATATATTGAAGTGGAATAGTGCTTTTAATTGTTCCAAAAAGATAGAAAGAAATCCCTAGATTCAGGTTTTTGAGAAATCTCCATAATGATTTCCACAGTGATTGTACCAGTCTATACTCCCACTAATAATAGAAAAGGATTCCTTATTTCCCACAGCCCCATCAGTATTGTTATTGGCTTAGTTTTGAACAATATTCATTCTTTCTGGAATGAGATGGAATCTCAGCATTATCTTAATTTGTGTCTCTCAAATGGCCAGCAACGTTGGACATTTTTCTGTATTTATTTTCTATTTGTATTTCTTTACCTGAGAACTTTCTACTCATTTCAGGTACCCATTTTTAGATTGGTGCTTTATAATATGGTGGCACAATTTTTTTACTTCTTTATATATCCTAATTATTAGTCATTTTCATGAGGAACAGCTGGCAAAAATCTTTTTCCACTCTATAGGTTGATTTTTCACTTTGTTGCTGATTCATTTTACTGTACAAAGCCATTTTAATAGAATGAGATCCCAGTTTTCTTTTGTAGTATTTCAGTGTTACTAGAGTTTTGTTCATTAAGCATTTGCTTACATCTGTGTCATCAAAGTCATGAACACTTACTCTGCACAATTGGATATTGTGCAGAATTCTATCAAATTTCTCTTCAAGAATTCTATTGAATTTCTCTTCCACCAGATTTAGTTTTTCTGTTATCATATTTCTTTTTGATCCATATTATTTTAACTTAGTAAATGTTGAGAGACTTGGGTTCCAGTTTTATTCTTCAGCATGCAAAAGCTAGTTTGTATAGCAACATTTATTAAAGAGATTGTCATTCTTCCAAAGAAGCTGTTTGGTTCCTTTGTTAAAGATAAGATGAATGAATGACTTTGGAATTAGTTTTGCATCCTTCAATCTGTTCCAATGATCTTCAGCTTTTTTTGACAGTACTATGCTTTAAAAAAAAAAAAAACATAGTAGTTGCCTTGTAGTATATCTTCAATCAGGTATTGTGATGCCATCTCCATTATCTTTGTTGCCAAGAATTTTATTTTATTTTTGCTATTCTAGGTCTCTTCTGGTTCCAACAGATTTTTGAGTTTGTTTTCTTTAATTCTGTGAGGTACACTATTGAAATTTTAAAAGACTGTATTAAATCAGTATAACAATTTTTGGAGTATGACTGTTTCCCTATTTTAGCTCTTCCTAACCAAAACCAAAGCATATCTTCCCATTTTCTGATATCTCAGAGTATAATAGTTTTCAGTGTAAAGATATTTTACTTCAGGGATAGAGAGACAGCTCAGGGGCACAAGTGCCTGTCTGGAAAATACAAAGTCCTGAGTTCAATCCCCACCCCCCCAAAAAAGATATTTTACTTCATTTGTGAGATTGCTTTTTTAGTATTTTATTTTTTATGTGATTGTGAAAGGCATGGTCTCTCTAATTTTCTCTCCCTCTGGTGCACCCAGTTATATAAAATAAATCTTAACAGAAATGAACTCAAATAAACAGTATCACAATTATAACGGGGGTTCTCAGCACTCAACTCTCAGAAATATACAGGTCCACTGGACAAAAAAGACAACAAATAAATACTGTAACTGTACCGAACCAGTGAACAAATGGACTTAGTACATGTTTATAGAATCTTCTACCCCACAACATCAAAATACACATTTTTCTCTGGTACATATGAAATGTTCTCCAGACAGACCACATACTAACTCATAGAGCAAACTTAAGAAATTGCAAAGTAATTGAAATTGTCTCATGCATGCTATCTAACCATTGTGCAATGAAATCAGAAATCAATGGCAAGATAAACCACAAAAACATCAACACATAAAAATTAAATAACAGCCTCCTGAGCAACCAAAGTTTTTTCTCAAACTTAGAGAAAAAAGCAGTCGAGCCCAAAAATCACATGATGGAAAACATTACAAAGAGCAGAAACTAGTGACTAAGCTAAAGAAACAATTCAAAGACTCAATGAGTTGCCAAATGCATCATTATACTATAATGCTGTCAGTCTAAAATTACTTATACATTTCTCAAGCTATCAATAGAGGCAGAATTCAAAATTTTGAGGTTGCAAAATTAATTTTATAATGATTATTTTTTAAGATAAAAAGTTGCAAACACCAAAATGTTCTTTACAAAGAACATAGAAAATTGAAGCAAAAATTGTATTCATGCTTATCTTGTTTTTTGGTGGTTTACAAAATGTCTGTTTTTCATTCAGGGCTACAGAATTGCTCACGATATCCAATTATGCAGAGTAAGTGTTCAGGACCTGGAGAAAAGGTAGGCACTTTTGTTTGTATGAACTATGTTTGAGGAATATTAATTTTTAATTCAAGTATTTGGTACAGTGTCTTATTACACAGCTTGGACTCGTAGTGATCCTCCTGTTTTCAGCTTCTCCAACACTGGGAGTACAAGCATGCATCACCA
Organism: Capromys pilorides; assembly: GCA_004027915.1. Lineage (NCBI taxonomy): Eukaryota > Metazoa > Chordata > Mammalia > Rodentia > Capromyidae > Capromys > Capromys pilorides. The sequence continues at coordinate 20,493 of PVKN010012352.1, forward strand.
TACCTGGGCTTAGTTGCTGACTCATCACATGCGGGGTGGTGTTGTTGTGGCATGTTGTAACAGGGATCAAACCACAGTGCCTGTCCATGCCTAACCAGGCATTTAGTCTGCTGAGCTATCTCACCAGCCCTTTGTGTTTGAGTATAAATGGCGGTTGCCATTATCAGCAAGCTGTCAAGCTAGACATCAAGGAACTTTTAACACTCCATTATTATATATTCGTCACTAAAATGTTTTGATGCCAACAGTGATTCTCTTTGAACTCTGCTGTTCACTATTTGGTAGTGATACTAGACTTCACCTGTATTTGGGTTTTGTTTTAATGTGAATTTATGTCACCATTTGAAA
>PVKN010012353.1:8337-20937 GCA_004027915.1 Capromys pilorides
GGTCCCTACAGTTGCCTAAGCTTTCCTAAGCAGACGCTTTAGACCGCTGAACTATCTCACCAGCCCTACCCGCTAAAACGTTTAACCTAGATCACCTCATCCTGTTCTTGAGAACCTGTGACAGCTGCATCCCCACATTTTCCACATAAGGAGCCTCAGTGAGTGTGTGACTTCCTTCTGTTTCTGGAACTCTGGTGGAGACCATCCTCTTGATTAAGCTCTCTGTTCGTCCAAACCATCATCATTTCTTGCTTTGTTCCTTTCTAAATGGGAAAAGGTGAAATTTCACCTTCTGGGCTGTTGCCCTCTGCTTTTGTCACTGCAGTTGGCTCCTTGGAACTTTGTTTCCTGCAACACTCATAGCACCTGTTCTGTGTAGCTGCCTGTCTGGGTCTGGCTATTCTAGCAATGTCCTTCTGTGAGAAGAGTTTGAGAGCTGGTGCCTGACCAGCCCTAGAGAAGAAGGCATGTGCTATAGGAAAGGAGGACTCTCAGGGGACACCGTATTCTGGGTGATTCTTGTTACTTAGCTATGGATTAGTTAGCATTGATTTTTTTTTTTTTTTTTTTTTTTTGAGACAAAGCTCACTGGGTTGCCTAGGCTGAACTGGAACTTGTGAGTGATCCTCCTGCCTCAGCCTCCTAGCAAGCTGGGGTTACTGCCTGGGTCTTAAATTCTCCTGTTAGCTCAGAGATGTGGGCCACGTGGAGCCTCAAAACTGGAACTTGTTCAGGCAGAGTGCCCATCACAGATAAGAGGAGAACACTGAGGGAGGCAAAGGGAGGTCTGCGGGGAGGAGGAGCTGGCAGGCAGCCTTCCAATTTCTGCTGTGCTGCCCTGAGGACTGCACAGACTCTCTGGCCACATTCAAGCTGGGAGGTCTGCGAATGTTGAGCAGGAAGCCTGGGTGAACAGACTGATGACAGGCCTGAGGACCTGTTCAGAGGCTCAGTAGCATTTGAACTGTTTCCATAACTTAGAAGGGCACAGCCTGAACTGATGTGGGTAGGGAAGAACGCCATGTACTCCAGTGGCTGTGATCCCATGTGGGTTGTTCTTGCACTTGATAACTCCTCAGCCTTTGAATGTTATTTCCACTGCAGATGTCCTTTCTGTGGGCAGTGTAGGGAGAGCAAGGCACAGGCCTGGAAGTCTGACCTAGAGCACTTGGTCCTTGTTCCCACTGGCTGACCCAGCCCCAGTTGCACATCTGTCTGTGAGGCTTTGTTTGTGTGTGCTTTTCTGGTGGGACATCCGGCCTGACTGTGTGTGGCTAAGATGAGCATGCAGGAGTGGACCAATGTCCTGTCTCTTCCCAGGTGCTGGCTGGAATGAACATCTACCCTTCCGAATTTGAAAACATCAAGGAGGAGTACAACGTGCGCGGCTACCCCACCATCTGCTATTTTGAGTAAGTCCCCTGCTGCCCTTTGGAGCTCATGCACCCTCTGATGCTGTTTGTGCCCCCGGCTTAGCTGCATTGTTTATCCACATTTCACAGGAAAGGGCGCTTTCTGTTCCAGTATGATAACTATGGGTCCACAGCTGAGGACATCGTGGAGTGGCTGAAGAGGTAAGTCAGGTATTTATGCAGTGGGAATGGGGAGGGGTGCACTGGGAAGGGGTATCTGCTGGGCCCAGGTGTGACCCTCTCAGCTGCAGGACTCCAGGTAGAATTGGGGAGGAAAATAAGGAAGGAAAGGAGATTTGTTGTTCTGCTTATCTGGGGTCTGGATCAGCATGGGGGCTGTGTGCTTTTGGTCATGGTAATCCTGAGGGTTTGGTGTGCCTTGGACCTGTGGCTATGGGGCCAGGCTAGAGCCCCTCTCCCTTTCCTTTTGTCTATATGGCCAGGAATTAGAAGGGGCCAGGTGTAAGCCTGAGGACTGTCTTGGAATAGTCAAGGATTTTCTGAAATCTTTCTACATTTCGAACTGAAATTTTTCCCACTGTTGATCTGATGGGTAGAGGCATTTCTCAGGAGATCAACTTAGGCTTTCACCCTACGTCTGTGAAAACAGAATTGTCACTTGAATACTCATTTCAAACACACCACTGTATTAGGTGTTGTAGAGCTACTCAGAAATGCTCTGGTGCCTCCACCTTGTGCAACACTCCACCTTTCATCCTGGGCCTGTAGACCCTGCTTCAAGACCCCCTTCCTCCGTCCCTGCTATGATGTGTCAAATTCCACCATTCACTGTCACTGCCCCTTCCTTGCTTGCACTATTCAAGGCCTGCTGCTATCTCCTACCCCGTCCTTCCTCCACCTGTTCCTTTGCATCAGTCTTCCCGGCACCTTCACCAGACTCAGTGGATTGGTGTTCTGCAGATCCTGGCCTGCCCACACCAAGTGCTTATCCCATCGCTCGCTCTGAGAGCTGCACGGCTGACTATGCCTAGGCCTAGGAATAATGGCAGCTGCTGTTAGAGGTTCTCCTTGGTGGCTGACGCTGGTCCAGGTGTTCTATAGGATCTTCATTTAGTACAGCAGTGCAGTCAGGAAGGTATTATTATTGCCCTCATTTACATTGAGGTAACTGAGGAATGGGTAGAGCAACATGCCAAGGCCATGAGCTGCTGGGTAGCAGTGGGGACACTGGTCCCCCTCCCCCACAGCCCCCTTGCAGATATTTACTGATGTCCTTCTCTTAGGAACCCTATGTGCAAACTCCAGGCTTAAATAGTAACCTAGTTCTCCAAATGTGTGGAGGTTCCAAATGCATATTTTCAGAATGGTAAATAGGAATATATATCCCTACAGGAAACAAACTGTTGGAAACAAACTGTTGGATTTCCAAAGATTGAAAGCCTCAGTCTGTTCTCCCCACTCCCAGGGGCTTGGTGATGCGACTCCAGCACAACCTGTGTTTGCACAGCATCTTTTATTTCTCAGAAGCATTCTCACACCTCTCCCCATTGGCTATCTCATTTCCAGCCCCTGTCTGGAAGGGCTGCTCCCCATTATCATGTATTCATTGTCTTAACCTAGGTTCGCTTTCTGATTTCCCTCTTTCATTTGATAATAAGCATGTCTGCCCCTCCTGGCTGACAGACCTCATTCTGCTTTGAGAAAGGTTCCAACAAATAGCAATCTCACTTGTCACCAGAGCATAAAATCTGTCTGCTTCCCTCCCCCTTCTCTAACCTTTTCTGGTTTCAAAACACCCTCATATCTTTTTAGAAGGAGAAAGTATGGTTTAAAAAAAAGTGTTCAGAATTGCCTACCAGGCCTAGACAAGGGGAGCACATCAGCAGAGCTTCAGAGACAGGTCATTATCTCCCAGCTGGAACTGCCACCCGTCCTCCCAGCCCTCTCCTACCCTCATCCCCTATCTGTCTGCAGCATCAGACACATCCGCAGTCCAGGGTGAGAGGGGAGATAGGAGCCTTCTAGGAAGCAAGAGAGTGTCGGTCCCTGCAGCCCCTGCCAGCTCCCAGCGAGCACTGTGTTGGGTGCACAGGTGGGTGGTCTCCTCTGAGTGCACATTGCAGGTAACCCACACACATACCCTCAGGCAGGGCAGAGCGGCCACCTCCTAAAGGACAGCCAGAGCTAGTGATCTCTGTGCCACTTACTGGCTTAATTTTATAAAATCTTTTCTGATTTTAAAGAAACTAGAGTGAGATATTTATTATGGAGAAACTTTAAAATATAAGGGAACGAAAGTCCTTCCCACCCCATCAGCCCAAGATAACATGTGATATTTTGGTGAACCTCTTCCAGATTTTCTTTTGCTTATATTCAGGTCTGTGTGTGGTTTTCCTGGTTGCATATGTTTTAAATCTCTACCAGTCTTCTCCCACACACACACACACACTTCAGTCTCCCTGTCTTCTCTGGGCACCTCTATTGGCCCCTGGCTGCTCAGGGCCTGTGCACAAGCAGACATGGAGGGCCTGGCTAATTGTCTCAATAATCCACTAATGCTCAGGAAAGAAAAGCTTGGTCCTTCTCTCTACCCAGTGACTGGCAGGTGGTGCTGATGCAGCCCTCCAGGGAATCAGTAGTGTCTCAAGGCTATGGAGTAGGCACACTTGTGTGGTGGCTGCACCCTCAGGACCCTTCATGACCTGTCTCTGTCCACCCTCACCCCACTCTGCTGACAGATATCGCACTGTTAAGTTGGCCCAGGCAGGAAGCAGGTAAAGGGGCATGGAACAGCAATGGCGTTGGCCTAGTTGCACATTCTGACTGTGAATGGATGGATGGATGGATGGATGGACACTTAGGGTTTTTTTTACCTTGTAATGCCCATGATCTCCCCATCTTTGGCCCCTGCACTTACTGTGAAAGCATGGGAGAGTTACTGTCTCCAAATATTTTCACCTGAATGGTCCCCATTGCCTCATTTCAAGGCCACTCAGTGACCTTATGGGAATGATCCTTAGGACCTAGGTTATGCATAATACCTGGGGACATCTGGGTGGTACTTCACAAACTGACAAGGGGTTGCATGTCCTTTGTCCATAGATGGACTAAGAAAGGACCACAGATATACCATGTGGCAGACTTTTAAGTTGCGTTTGCCTAAGGCAATGAGCAGAGTAGAACTAACCCTGTCTGCCCTCCCAGTTCTGCTCTCCTTTGTCTCCTGTGGTGCATAGTAATCTCATTCACCCTGAGCTCTAGTTCTTTCTCTGGAAATCCTCACCTGGTGTTGCATCCTCTTTGGGGCCCAAAGTAATCATGGTATCTCTTTCCAAAACAGTCTGAAATGTTTGGAGATAAACTGTTCTCATGTATTCTGTATTCCAAATTAAACACCTCCAGCTAGTTCCTGTCATCACTTCTCTCTCATTTGGTCTCTAAGTGGGTGTTTACTGGGTGTGTGCTATGCGCTGTGTGCAAGTGGTAGAGAGACCAGAGAGAACCACATTGTGCCCGGAGCTTACCCCCTGGGGCAGACTTGACTCCAGGGCTCAGGCTCAGACAGCCTCTTCCCTCACTTTCTGTTACTTCTACACTGTTTGTGGTGGTCCTGCCCCAAAGAGAGCTCCTGCTTTCTTGCTGGGGCCAGTGGGGCACACCCAGGGTCTGAAGGTCCACACTGCTTCTGTGGAAAGTGACCCAGGCCCACACATCAGTGCAGCTCTCAAGCCCTTTGCTGCACTCTCCTCCCAGCACCCCAGTTTCTGCCTCCTGTTTTCCTACATTGGCTTTCTAGCTCCAGAAGAGTCATACTTTTTGTTTTAACTCACTGTGCTTCTGTTACTTTAGTGATCCTAGCAAGTATCCTTCTCCATGTTTAGCGAGACACTTCCCAAGCTGATTCATGTGCCATACTTTTGCAAGCCATAGCATTTCCATCCTGCACTTACTCTCTTGCTGGATTTTTTAAAGTTTATTTGATTGTTTAATAGATTATCTCTGCATAATTTTTCAAAGTAAGATACTTAAAAACTATGCATTGAAAAGGTCTGCTTCTGTCTCCTTGCTTCTTGCTCTGCCTGTCCCACACACACCCTTCCACAAGCAGCCAGTGCTCTGTCCCTGAGCTATATCCCCAGCCCTTTTTCACATTTTATTTTTGAATGTCTCACAAAGTTGCCTAGGCTGGCCTCAGAACTCCTGTTTCAGCCTCCCAAGTAGCTGAAATTACAGACATGCACCACCTTGCCCAGCAACTTACTGCTTCTATGTTCTTGGAGTCTTTTTTTAATGTAAAAGTTGGCAAATGATAGCCTGTTCTGCCCATGTCAGGCAGTGGGCGTCAGCAGGCAGAGAGTGTCCGTGTTTCCCTGCAGTGCTGTGCTCTCCACTGCATGCTGTGTTGTCTGCAGTCTGCCGTGGCCAATAATCTGCAGCAGTGGTTTTGAACACATGCAACTTTGTATACATGCAGGTGTACTTGGAAGGTAAATTCCCTAGTAGAAGTGCTGATGTTGTGAAAGGCTGGTGGTCTGAACCCACGCATAAGAAATTAGATTCCATAGTCTAGCAGGTGACTTACCCAAAGCCCTATCTGACACTAGATAATCATGAGTAGAAATGGCTTGCCCCTAGTTTTCCACTTTTCATTTCTGCAGCTCAGGAGGCCAGGACTACAAGAAGGGCCTGGTCAGAAGTGCCGGTATGAACTTCTGAAGGTTACATCTTGTGGGGGGGTGAAGAGGGGAGGAACTTGGCAGATTACACCATAAGCTCTGACTCCTCTATAGTAAATTCTCTGGCTCCAGAGCCTGAAATTTTAGGTGTGTCCTGTTTTAGGGTCTCATGGACAGGAAGCAATGTTGGCTTTTCACATTTGTCACCCTAAAAGCTATTTTCAAGGGTGCAGTTAGGCTGGTTGACAGAGGCACTTGGAGTGAAGCAGCAGTTATCTGTGACACCAGCCATCTTGTCCTGAGCAAAAAACACACTTGCAGTCCTCTGGCTTCACAACGTTGGGACAGGAGTGTTGGTGTGAAGTTCTGTGCTGTGGAAACAGGCTCCGAGAGGTCAGACTTTGCAGCCAATGAGTGGCGACATTGATTTGGGCTCTGGGAAAACCAGATAAGTTTGTTCTTGTCTCATAGAGAGATCTGTGAGCCAGTGGAGACACTGTTGGGGTTAGCAAATGCTTATGTTCTCCTCCAGCCGGTCAGTGAATATCCCTGCACCCCCATGCCCAGCTTCTCCTTCCCTGCCCACTTCTGGGCGTTCTCAGACACCTAGTAGCTCTTTTTCCTCTTTACCCTCAGCACCTGCGCACCCACCCCCGTGTCCCTCTCCAGCCCCTCTGTGCCTAGGGACAGCACGGCACAGAATAGTGAGCATCTTCAAAGGTCACTCTCCACTGCGGCAGTTTATTCTTGCCAGTTTGCTTTACATTCACAATAGCTTGAGAAAGCTAATCAGCCCACAGCTCCCAGGGTGAGGTGAGATTTCCTGAACTGCCCAGAGAGTAGTAGCTGAAAGCCGGGTATCAGCCAAGTACTGCTGTGAGACTTGGGAGAGGGTGGAGGTGGGCAGGGCCGTACCACTTATTCTCTTGGTGTGTAAAAGGCACACCCCAAGGGACACACCAGCCACAGGGGCTTTGTGTCCAGGGGGCTGGATCTGTACGGGCTGCTCAGGCCCAGGCTTGCTCTGAGCTCTGCCTGTTTTTGGTCTTCCAGTCCGCAGCCACCACAGCCCCAGGTCCCTGAGACTCCTTGGGCAGATGAGGGCGGCTCCGTTTATCACCTGACCGATGAAGACTTTGACCAGTTTGTGAAGGAGCACTCCTCTGTCCTCGTCATGTTCCATGCCCCATGTGAGTGGAACTCTGCTCCCCCATCCTCTCCTCCTGCAGAGTAGGGCCATCCTGCCACCTGGGGATGGGAATCCAGCTAAGCCAGGAACACTAGGGGGACAGGGCAGGGCACCCATCCTGCATCACCATCAGAACTGCACACAAGTCCTGCTCAGGCTATATGTAAGTTCCTGTCCTTCACAGGCTAGAGCGGCTTCCTTCAACTCAGCATGAACTGGAGGATTCAGGACTGGACCTGTCCTTAGATTCCACCCAGGGTAGAGAACCAAGGCCCATGCTTTGTGTGGTAGCTGAGCAGACATAGTAGGGCCATGGCTAGAGTTTTGGGTCTCACGGCATCTGCATTGGCTTCTCTGGTGCCAGGCTCACCCTGAGATGACCACAGTGACTTCAGGAAGCAAAACCTGTCCACACACTGGGTAACACTGAAAGGACTGTAGCTCAGGATTCTTGCAGGCCAGCATCCTCCTGATGCCTGCAGAGAATGGAAAGTGACTTCAGTTGGTTTCCTAGAGGAAAAAGCTGCTTCAAGAAGGGTGAGCAAGGGTCACGTGAGAAGAAGGGGAGGCAGCTCCAGCATGAAGCTGAGAGAGGGTGGCCCCTCTGAGGGGTAGAGCGTAGTGTGCTCAGTACATCGGGGCAGGGTGTACTCTGTGGGCTGATCTTCTCGCATAGGTTCTGTGAGCTCCTTCCCAGTGGTGGTGAGAGAGATTGTGGAAGAGAAGCAAAGCAGGAAGTACATGCCTCCCAGATTAGTACCATCATTGTGATGTCACTGTGCATGGGATGGATGGTCTCACCTACAGAACTGTTCCCTGAGGGGAACCCACAGTTATTCTCTTCATTGTGAGGCTTCGGAGTCATTGTTTATCTTTCCCACAGTGACAAGAAAGTGGGTATGATTAGCCCCACTTTTTAGATAGGAGAAATGATACCAGCTGCATGGAGAAAGGATACCAGCTACTTCTCATGAGTCCTAAACTGCTTTAGACTTCAGAGGCTGTTGGATGCAGGAGGAACAGGGTCAAGCTCTGATTCATGGGCTGCTGCCTGCTCTCCCCTTTCTTGAAACTGTGGCTTTAGTTAGTCTAGGAATTGTTCTTAACACACTACTGTTGTAGACTTCCCCAAGTCCTTCTTTCCTACAGGCACTCAATTCTTACAATCCAAATGTAAAGTGTTTCTATGGCTCTCTCAGTTTGTAAAAACTAGACTTTTTAAAAATGCAAAAGCTCAAAAAAAAAAAAATGTTTCCAAGACCTTGTCTTGAGCTAGGCATGGTGGCACATGCCCATGATCCCAGCACTTGGGAGGCTAAGATAGGAAATTTGGGGTTCCCAGCCAGCCTGGGCTCCTGAGTTCAAGTCTGAATTACATAGCAAGACCTTATGTCAAAAAACAAATAAGCAAGCAAACAAACAAAAAGCCCAGCCCACCCTCTAGTTTTACAGGACTCTCCACATTAAGGGCAATGATAGGAAAGGTCAGAAGACTATGTCACCTCTGGGTCTGCTAATGCCTTGCTGAGAGGGTCCCCAAGTTCAGAGGCAACAGAAAGACTGCCCAGTGTTAGGACAGCTGGACAGTGCTACAATTGTCTCCCCAGCTAAACGTGCTGCCCTGGGTGGTCTGAGTTGCTGATGGAAGTAGGTCTTACAGGAAGTTGCTATGTTGAGCCCAGAGCAGAAGTTGCCCTGCTTACATCTCTGTCCCAGCAGCAAAGTCAGATACTGCCTGGCTGTTTTTGCCCCCCATCCCAGGTCACTCCAGATGCTCTCCATCTGTGTGTGTCTGTCCTTCTGAGTGAAGAGAGCCCACCCAAACCTTGGCCTCTTCTAGCTCTACGTGAGTTTATTTCTGCTTCACTGCAGAACAAGAGGGTTCAGGCAAAAACATGAGGTTAACCTCCTGGTGAACTGCCTATTAAGGTTCCTGTCAGATGGTAGTGGCTTTACACTGAATCTTCTTTCTCATACCTCTTTCTGGATGCATGGTCTTCAGCCTGTGAAGGGACAGAATGCTCATGATCTAAAAGGATCTCAGAGCTCAAGATAGGTGAGCTGAAAACAGACCTCTAGATTTGTACCCCATGCCAGAGGGTACAACGAACCCCTCAGTGGGGACTAGAAAACCAAGATGTGTCAGGATTGACTGCAGTGCCACTCCAGGTTCCCCAAATGTGAAAGAGATGAGTTTTATGTATCAGTCTTCCCCACTATGTAGCGTGGTTTGCAAACAGACCATTATGGGGTTTAGGAAAGTAATTTTGGATCTGTCAGCATAGAAGACCATTGATTGTACTCAGGTCTGATAGATGCACTCAGTTTATTTCTTGCGATAGGATTACTAGTCAGTGTGCCTTTCTTTTATCAAGATATTTGACAACATGAGTTGCCATTGACCTGACTAATGGGAAAATTGACCAAGTTGGTACCATGGCGGGTGGAAGCATTCTCTCCCTGCCTTGTGACTCGAGAGCCCATTCATTAAGTTCCTGACTTACAGATGAGCTTTGCTCCTAGAAAATGTTTGTCAGTTAGATTCATTCGTAAGTCCAACAAAGCAAGTCTTCCACACCTTTGATGCAAATGCACGACGTATATTGCTGTGTGCTTCTTAGCAGTCTCCACCACATCACCACCACTTTTCCTCTTGCCTCCAACATCCTGGGCTCTGGTTGAGCACCAGACTACTGTGCACTTTCGCACTGCACTGTGAGCACACAGCAGCACAAGTGTGACAGTTTCCAGCAGACATGTGAGCTACTTCCACGATTTTGTTGGATCTACAAAAATTAACAACTCTTATGTGCATATGTCAAGGACTTCCTGTACACCCTTTTAATAGCTTGTTAAAGCTGCAAAACACAAGACATACTTTCACATTCATAAGGGTTAAAGTTGGGAAAAAGGATAGCTAGCTAAAACATCGAACGGTCACATTAAGATTTTTTAACAGACTCAAACTAAAAAGATGGGTTTATTTTATTGTCCTCAGCGAATTACAAAAGTAATGCATGCACTTTTTATCTTTATTTATTTTCTTTTTTTCTGTATTTAGGACGGGGTCTACAGGGACTCACTATATATGTCAGACTTATAGTGAGTCTCCTGTTTTCAGCCTCCCAAGAGCTGGGATTACAGGCACATACCACAATGCCCAGTCTCAATCACTGTCTCAGCTTGCCCCATGGGTGGGGCGGCACAGCAGGCTGGGGGTCAAACCTAGCCCCTGCACTCTACCAAAGCAGGTGCTTTAGTCTGCTGAGCTATCAAGCCAGCCCTTGCATGTACTTTTTATAAACGGTTAATACAGGAAAGTATTGTGAAGAAACTTAAAATTACCCCTAATGCTGGCTCCTAGACAGGACCATGGTTTTTCTTTGCGGTGTTATTTCCACCCCCATAGTAAAAGCCAAGCTGCTGTTCATTTCTTTTCTAGTCCCAATTTGAAAGGCCAGGGAGACCAAGGGCCTTCAGCTTTCCTCCTGACTTGTGCCTACCCCAGGTGATTGCAAGCATAGGTTGCAGAGCCAAGTCACTCCTCACTCTGCCTGAACTTTCACAGGTGCCTGGGGCCTGCATTCCTGGGCTGGTGGCCAGACAAGCTCATGGGCCTGGCTGTAATATATCATTGGGGGCCTGGGGCTGGACCAATCTTGAGAATGCCACTGGCCCCCCAGCTCCCTTACTGTTTAAAGAGCTTGCTTTCCACTCTCTCAACCTAAGCCTCTCTCAGCCTCATGTCTCCCCTGGCCCACTTCCCAGCCAGTCTGTTAAAAGCTCATACAGTTTGTTTCAGTGCTTCTAAAGCCTGGATTGTAGCTGAGTAAGCATAGATAGCTGCCAGCCTACACCTTCCATGTGGGCCAGCTCTAGCCTGCCCTGGTCACTATGAGATCTGTGACCAACTGTGTCCTATGGACTCCACCATAGAAGGACTAGGTTGGGCTTCCAGAGAGAACAGAGGGGGCATGGCCATGTGCATTATGCTGTGTGGTAAAAGCCCTGCCTGTAGCCTTGCAGCAGCACCTGTCATTCAGTACTCCTTTGCCTGTGAGTAAGGCTTTGCACTTTGCTGTTCTCTGGCCCTTAGCCCAGGCCTGAGCGTGGATATAGGAGGCTGCAGCTTGAGACCCACAGAGCACAGCTGTGGGGTCCACAGAGGCCAAGTCTATAGACACTGGGGCCTTTGCTTCTCTTTGTAGCATTCCATGTGAGAAATCACTTTGTCCATTCTCGTGGCTTTTTGTTTTCTATTCCCCACGTGACTCGGGGAAAAATGAGTGCCATGATTATACTACCTGACACTGGGATTAAAAGGAACAAGAATATGATGTATAAAAGGAGAGAAAGTTAAAAGGAGTGAGGAAAGGTGACCCTGAGGAGCAGCTTGTTGTCCTGCCACGCCCATAGATACCCATGCAGGTGTCAAGGCTAAGAAGCTGCCAGGGATCCAGAATCCCTCTTGCCCGTCCTCTGCCCAGTGAGTGCTGCAGGGGCTCGGCAGAGCTGTATGGCTTGTGGGTGCTTGCCCCACCCATCTGCCCCTGTCCTTGGCAACAACCCTAGATAAAATGTTTTCTGTGCCCCACTCAGTGCCAATAGATATATACTGGAGGCCACTGTCCCTGCCTGCCTTCAGCAGGTGTGCTGTCACTGCTGTCAGGTGCCAGAATTTCTGTTGTTGTCTTCTTTATTTTAACTTTTACTTTAATTTTTGCTTTTTTTTTTTTTGTCCTGTTTTCAAAATGATGTGTGGTCTTTGTAGAAAATCTAGAAAGTACAGAGAAATGGAAAATAATCCATGATCCAAAAGCAGCACTTCATTTTTGACATCACTCTTCCTAGCATCTTTTTGCACCCTTTCCACTTTTAACTTTATTTTTTAGATTAGCATACATAAAATCAGCCTTGTTTTCAATACACACAAAGATTTGTGTAACCATCATCTTCAGACTACCACTATTGCTTTTTAATTGTACAAATAATTTAAGAATAGAATGAACAACTTCCCTGTTATTGACAGTGCAAGATTTCAGGATATGTAAAAAGTAGTGGAAACAGTGGAAGGCCTCCCCCAACTCCCTGCACCCCTACTAAGGGTGGTAGAGCCTTTCTTCTTATCTGTAGCACTTTCACCTAAATTGTAGGAGCTTTGCTTTTTTCTTCTAACATAAAGAGGATCATTCCCTCTACATTTTGTCAGTTTTGTTTTCTTTTTACTTAACAGTAGGCCTTAAAGATGTTTTCACATAAATATAAGTGTTGTCATATAAATTTACCTCAGTCCTTGAAGTCACCAAATAGTACTGTATAATTTGATATACCATTGCATTTTAACATTCCCCTATTGATAGAC